>WNWU01000045.1:5934292-6022811 GCA_012654045.1 Ptyas mucosa | reverse complement strand
AAGAGAAGAGAAGAGAAGAGAAGAGAAGAGAAGAGAAGAGAAGAGAAGAGAAGAGAAGAGAAGAGAATAAATATAGACAATACCTTGATTACCTGCTTCTAAGTAAAGCCCACATGATATGGCAACCTCACCAAACTGAAGAGGAAAACAGAAATGTACAGAGGAAAATAAATGGAGGGCAAAACTCAACCTAACCGGTCTTTAGGGACAGCTCACAAAGTATGAGGAAACTTCATTACTTTGGAAACATCACCCAGAATGATAAACAACATATTGTGGGGCTCCTAACTAAACTTTACTGAAATATACACCCAGCAAGGCAATTTGAGAATGAGTATTGTGAAAAAGCTAGAAATATAAAACGTTTAGTGTAGAATACTAACCTGGGTAAAGCTGTATTTGTCTCTACATGTTGCATGTATAAGAAGAATAAGTACCACTAGAGATTTATTTTATTTATTTATTTATTTCATCAAGCATGCATTTCATGACAGATACAAGTATAAACATAATTATAAATACATGACAAGGATACAAATAAAAGAAAACATTAGGACAGGGACGGTAGGCATGCTGATGCGCTTATGCACACCCCTCAAAGTCTTCTTTCTCATCCTCTGAGGAAAAAAATGGAATTAAAGCATCAAGGTCCAAGACCACATCAGTAAATCCACCTTTTAAAGATCTTATGATTGCACAGGTAGAAAGATAGATATCTCTGCCTATTATCCCTGTGTGACTGGGATATCACAAGGAATCCACATTCAGCTGTCAAGCAGTTTCCCAAATTGCACGAAAGGCAGTGTGGGGAAGAAGTGTTCTTGAAATCAATGAAGTGTACCCAAGAATATTTGATTCACAATCTCTTTATATGCTAATGTAACCTATAGGAACATTGAGATCGTATGCAGGAATGAAAACATGAGAAGAAAAATACAGTCTCAGAGAAGCTCTAAGCATTGCCAATTACAGTTGCTGAAGGCACTCACTGTCCCAGTTCATATTCACCAAGCTAGGCAGCAATGTAAGGGCTGTTGGAGAAGACTGAGTCAGAGATGGTGTCTTGTGACAAAGCTTGCTAATCTGCAGATACTTACTCTTGTTTAAAGTTACGGGTAGTCCTTGATTTATGACCACAATTGAACTCAACATTTCTGTTGTTAAGTGAGACATTTGTTAAGTGGGTTTTGTCCCATTTTATGACCTTTCTTGTCACACTTTTGTTAAGTAATTCATCACAGTTGTTCAATTAGTAACAAAGTGGTTAAGTGAATCTGAATTCTCTGTTGAATCTGTTTGTTAGAAGGTCATAAAGGTTATCATATGACCATGGGATATTGCATGGGCATAAATATGAACCAGTTGCCAAGCATCTGAATTTTGATCACATGACCATGGGGATGCCACAATGGTGATAAGTATGAAAAAGGGTCATGAGTCACTTTTTTCAGGGCCATTGTAATTTTGAATAGTCACTAAATAAACTGTTGTAACTCGAGGACTTAAGAGAAGAACAATAGTAATAATTTATTAAAGTTGATTCTTGTAACAGTTGAATGAGCCTTTGCCTGCTGACATTATGACATTCTCTATGGTCCCCATGTTCTAAGATAATCCAAAGAACATTTTCCTGGAAAATGTGATTTTTAAAATGCCTTTTCCTGGAATAATAGCTATAGATCCCTTATTTTACAACAGATAAAAAAGAAAGAATTCTACCAATGTGTACAAATACAATGTGTATTTGTCTTGAAATCCACTTCTTGGACTTATCCTCCTTTTGCTATCCTTCCATCCATTTTTTCATATATTCCTCACTGTATTTTCACACCTTCCTGATCATTGACAACAGATGGCTCTCAACCTTAGGTGGGTGATCCTAACATCATGGGGGGGGGGGGGAATCTCCCTAAGGTTGGGATGGCTACCAAAAAGAGCAACTGGAATGGAGGAACCTTTAACTTTCCTTCCTTCCTTTTTTTAAATTTTTTTTTGTTATGACACATTAAGACAATACAAAACATACAACATTTATATACATAACTCTTTTCACAGCTTTTTCACTTTTCTTCCTGGCTGGAATACCTAGTGCAGGGGGATTCTACAATTTGGGAGCTAACAAAGTTTTGACTTCTACATAAAAATGTATTGGTGACCACATTGTTCCTGTGATACAGTTTTTCTAAATCTAAGCCAGTCCTGGGTGGTTAGCAAGCAAGCCCATGCATTGTGAATTGAATTTCCAAGTAATCTTCAGTGGTAATCCTAAGTAAATGATATTATGGTAATATTTTATACAAATTAATGAGAGTTGAGTAACTGATGTTAGCCTGCTCTTGGAATAGTTGCATCTGTTCCAGCATCCAACGTTAGGCAAAAAACGTTCCTGGCCATGGCTTCCATTTTGAAGCAGGATTCTTGAAAAACCATCTTCTTTTTCAGTAGTGTAATACAGTTCAGAAGTCTTTTGAAGCACCTGGGAAGATTTCATCTCCCTGGTCATGGAACCCAAGTTCTGCAGCACCTAAAATGCACTCAAGTCTCAGGATGAAGTGGCTGCAAGCAAGAACTAAGCTGACAGAGCACCAAGGATTCCACAATCCAAAACTCAGCCCACTTCTGACAGGAACCCCTCCCCCATTTTTATCTGATTAGGCCTGATAATAGAGACCAGTCCATTCCCTTTTCTCCAATCAGTCAAGCTATGAAACATTCTTTTGTTGAAGGAAGAAAAGAGCAACTTTTTCCCCATTCTTATCATTTTTATTACCATTTTAGCTTTTTTACAAATGATTCCTATTTACTGGGTATTAAAAAGTACACAGGTGTCACTAAATTTATATCCCTATCCTGTTGCAAGAGTATATTAGCTGAAATCAAAGGAAGTATGGGTAAAATTCTGTAAGAACAATTACATTCTGTTCTGGTAACCAAAATGAGCATAACAATATTTCAGCATGGATGTTATCAGCAAAAATATGAAATGGCTAAGAAATTATTTGAAATACATCGTGATTGGCCTGTGACTTTGCCACTAAACATATGGTAACCCTTGTGTGGAAATCTGAGTGACCAGAATGGGGAAGTTCAATGAAGAGTGATATAGATATGCATATATAGTACATAGAGTGATATTTCAATTCATGTCCCTGTTGAACAAAGGTCTGTGGGCAGGGGTAGGTTCTACTTACCTTTACTACCGGTTTGCAATGGGAGCGCGCCTCTGTGCATGCATAGATCGTCAATTATGACATCCGGGTGGGTGGGCGGAGCCTCTCTCCGCTTTTACTACCGGTTCTAAAGAACCAGACAGAACTGGGAGCAACCTATCACTCTCTGTGGGCACTAAATCACTGGGATTACTTGGGTGGGAAGGCTGCAATTTAGGATTTTGCATGAAGCAGCCACTGAGTGGTTCTTGAAAGAAAATGCATAACTAGAAATAAGACAAAATCATCTAGGCCACCATTGTATATACTCTATTATTAAAAGAAATAAGAGATTTATACTACATAAATTGAAGCAGTATTTATTGAGTCAAAATATCAGAGGAGACAGGCTAGTTCAGACTTTGGTTGAAACGATTTTTTTTTAACATGGATGTGTAAAATTACAGTCTTTATGATTACAAAACAATCCCAGTTTGGTTTTAAATATGTATTATATATTTATATTACATTATACATATGTCACCATCTTTAACATTTAGCAATTAGATTCCATTAATTGGTTTTATGAAAAATATATCTTGGAGAAATATTTAAATATGAACATTTTTGTTGTCAAAATATCCGAGCTAAATTGCAATAGTCCCTGAAATGATAGTAAAACTAATTCAGTTAAGTTGTTTTCCAAGCAGAAATGTGTCAGATAACCACACTGTTAATATACACGTATTTGCTTCTGTATTTCTATATTTTACTGGTGTTTTCACGGTATTCGGTTTTTGGTATAAAAAAGGACACATTTTTTCCCTCCAGCATTTTTCTGAAGGCAACCTTTACGTCCTGGTTCCTTAGGCTGTAGATTAAGGGATTGATCATCGGAGTCACTACAAGATACAACACAGAAGCTATTTGATTGATGTAGATAGACTTGGTAGGTTGTGATTGTGCATACACAAAGCCAGCACATCCGTAGAAAACTGTAATGATCATGAGGTGAGATATACATGTGGAGAAGGCTTTCTTCCGAGATTTGGCAGAATGCATCTTTAAAATAGTAATCAGGATACAAATGTACGATGTGAGAACAATGAGCATTGTTGTTATTAAAGTGAAGCCAATAAATATAAATTTCAACAGATTATTTAAACTGATATCTGAACAGGCAAGTTGTAATAGTGCAGGACCTTCACAGACAAAATTCTTAATGATGTTTGGTCCACAGAAGAACAACTGAGATGCAGGAATGATATGAAGTAAACCATGTACAACCCCAGTAATGTACGAAACAACTACTAGTTGGACACATTTTATTTGGGACATGGTGACCAAGTAAAGTAGAGGGTGACAGATGGCCACATAGCGATCATAGGCCATGATAGCTAGGAGGAAATACTCTGCAGTGGAAAATATACCATAAAAGTAAAGTTGAGTAAAACAGCCTGCAAAAGAAATAACCTTTTTCTCTTTTACAAGATGCCATAGGAAGTTTGGGGTGATAGCTGATGAACAGCAGATATCCACAAATGATACATGACTGAGGAAAAAGTACATTGGTGTGTGGAGTTGAGGACTGATCCTGATTAAGACAATCATGCCCGCATTTCCCAACAAAGTGATTGCATAAAGAGTAAAAAATATCACAAAGAGGATGAGTTGCAACTGTGGATCATCAGTCAATCCAGTGAGTATGAATTCTGTCACCTGTGTTCTGTTTCCCATTGAATCATAGAAACACTTTGGAAACTGAAACAATGAAGTAATCAGAATTATATGCTATTTGACCAGTGGAAAAATGCAAACAAGAATAAGATATTCATGATGAGAAATGCACTATGGTTTCAATCAAAATAAAATTGCACCTGATTAAAATGTAACCTACGACTCATCACCCAAGGTGGATGCACGAGGGGGATGAGAATATATTATATAACATCCTTCATCTTATGCTTGATCAAAAGTACAAATTATTGACGTGCTGAAAGAACACATGGAGCAAGAATGAAAAGCCACCTTCAAATGATGTGACAATAACATTAATTTTCTTCCTAAATATAAATAAAGAATAATCATATGAAATACAATAAGAGGTAGGAAGATAGTTTGTGATCTAAAATCTTCAAAGGATGAGATAAGACAGTTTTGTCTTCGAGAGAAGAGGAAACTGGAAATATTTAAAATGTAGGACTGTAAATCTACATGTTATTGTTGTATTCCTCAAATATCTGGTAAGCAATAAAAAAGAGGATGTCCTCTTCTCAGTTGCTCCTGAATGTTGGTGGAACAACTTTATCAGATTGTACCAGATAAATGCTAAATCATTTATCACTAGTTTCAACAAGAATTAGGTGTAAAAACAATAGTTTCTCTGTCTTCTTTTTTTCTTCTCCGTCTTTAATACAGAACAATTTCAAAATTCTCACCCTATTCTAATAAAAACCAAAAAATCCCAAACAGGCTAAACTTACCTATTTACTCTGATCTCAGTGACATCAACAATAGTTTAAAGCATTCCTTCTTTTCTGAATTTAGGTGGATTGCTTCAATATGAAATGAGTTAGGAAGTTCTGTGATGAAATGCAGACATCTCCCAGCTCCAGGATCCAGGTCTTCTTAATTTGGTTACAGCATTTCCTCAGCTGTCTTTTGGTCTGTGCAGGAAATCTTATTTCTAGTGGGAAAACTTGCTAGTCCCTAAGTAGTTCTGAACTTAGACAAATGCTTTCTATTAATTTGGTTTTGGACTTTAATCCCCTTGGATTGTGCTCGATAGCCAGCACTGGTTTATTACTGCCTTGCACCAGTAGAGGGGACTGATCATCTGACCATCTGACCAACCACTGTGAGAGGGTGGTTGGATTGTATCCCCCTTGAACTATGTCGACTTGGCTAGAGACCCTGCCCACTGTTGTGAGGGGACAGTCGTCTGGGACTCGGATTGTGGATGCCCCCATCTTATTTGCGTTCCCCTGGACCTTTTTATTTTTTATGTAGACCCGGGGATGTGGTCACCTATCCTCTTGAAGCAACATGTACTCGGCAGCTGAACTTCTTGGCCTGCGAGATTCCCCCCTCTCGCAGGATTGGCCTCCTATTTTATCAAGGACCTACCTCGATGATGGGTTTTGGAACCCCGAGAGGTGGCATGCAGCCAAGAGGGGGCTAAGGGGTTTTTTAAAATTGTCATTAACTAAATTAACTAAATTTTTAAGGGGTTCTGGGGAGGGGGAGGGGAGGGAGGGGAGGGGAGGGGGAGGGGCAGGCCTGGTAAGGAATCATGGCATGGGAGGAGGGGATCCTGGGGTCGAGAGGGGAGCTAGAGGTTGTCTGGATAGTGCCTGGAACATCACTACCGTGAGTGGGAGGGGTAGATATGGCAGGAGTAGGGGGCCATATCGAGTTAGGGGGGTGCACACCCACTGTTTACGAGCGGTGGCGCGCTCCGGCCCCCAAGACTCCACCCGTTCCCCAGGTTGCACAGACCCTTAGGGCCCGATCCTTTGGCTGATGTTATGCAATGCCAGGTCCGTAGTAAATAAAGCCCCCCTCATTTGTGATCTTATTTGTGAGGGGGGAGCAGACCTGGCAGGTATTACGGAGACCTGGTTGGGCCAGGAGGGGGGGTTCCCCTCATTGAAATGTGCCCACCAGGTTTCCTTGCATTCCATCAGCCAAGGTCACAGGGCAGAGGCGGGGGAGTAGCGGTTGTTATTAAAGAAGGTCTGAGACCGAGGGAGGCCACAGTTCCTCAGACGGCCGGCTGTGAGTCCCTCCTTGTGAAGTGGGGTCATGGGGTTCAGATGGGTTTGCTGGTCACGTACCTGGCTCCCTGCCACGTGGCAGCAGCCCTGCCCGAGCTCCTCGACGTTATCGCCGTGGTGGCAGTTGAAACCCCTAGACTTATGGTCATGGGGGATTTCAACCTCCCATCTGTGGGTGAGACGTCGGAGGTGGCTCGGGAGTTCATGGCTTCCATGACAGCTATGGACCTGACCCAGTTAATTCATGGCCCTACCCACATGGGGGGAAACACACTGGATTTGATTTTTGTCTCTGGACAGTGGTTGAGTGATCTTGAGATAGGGGACTTAGTCATCGAGCCCTTGTCATGGTCAGATCACTCTCTCCTTCGTCTTGACTTTCAAACCGCTGCATCCCTTTCTGGATCGGGACTCGTTACACACGGTCACTCACGCCCTCGTCACCTCTTGCCTGGACTATTGTAATGCTCTCTACATGGGGCTCCCCTTGAGGAGCACCCGGAGGCTCCAACTGGCGCAGAGTGCGGCCGCGCGGGTGGTGATGGGAGCGACGTGGCGCTCCCATGTTACTCCTCTCCTGTGCAAGCTGCACTGGCTCCCGGTGGTCTTCCGGGTGCGCTTCAAGGTGTTGGTTACCACCTTTAAAGGGCTCCATGGCTTAGGACCCGGGTACTTACGGGACCGCCTACTACCACCAATAGCCTCCCACCGACCGGTACGTTCCCATAGAAAGGGGCTCCTCCGGGTGCTGTCGGCCAAACAATGTCGGCTGGTGGCCCCCATGGGGAGAGCCTTCTCTGTGGGGGCACCCACTATCTGGAACGAGCTCCCCCCAGAGTTACAGAGGATCCCGGATCTTCGTGCCTTCCGCCGTGAGTTAAAAACTTTCCTGTTCCACCAGGCGGGCCTGGCCTAATTCTTCCCTTTTCCCCTTCTGTTGTAAAATAATTTAGAAATTTTAAATTGTAATATTTTAATTTGGGGTTTTAATATTGTAAATTGGGATTTTAAATATTGGGGCCAATGTTTAATTCGGTTTTATTTGGCTTTTAAATTTTGTATATATGTTTTTTATTTATGGCTGTTCACCGCCCTGAGTCCCCTCGGGGAGAAGGGCGGTATATAAATTTAATAAAATAAAATAAATAATAATAAATAATTCCCATTATCAGAAATGGGAACTGCACTGCAATTTTTCAATGTTTAATTAATAAGCTCCCTTGAAAATTTTAGTTCACTTTTGAGAAGTTGAAATTCACTTGAAATAGTTAACATAACTCAGTTGAGTGTGGAAATTAATATCCAGAACTTTCCTTATATGACATAACCATTTCAACCACTGTTGTACACTATTGTATATATTTATTTTTATTTGTTTGTTTCTTAGTATCTGTCAAGTGTTATAATGTAAATATGAATGGCCATACAGTAAATTAATAATGGAGTATCCTATTGATGAAGAAATTTGTTTTTGGAGGGAGAGGATGTTGATAAATTTATGTTTCTACAGCTGAAGGAAGGAAGGAAAAAGAAGGGAAGGAGGAAGGAAGGAAGGGAGGAAGGGAGGAAGGAAGGAAGGAAGGAAGGGTAATGTCACTTTTCCAGCTTCATACTCACCAAGTTTGTTTTCACTGGGCAGCAATGTAAGATCTGTTGGAGAAGATTGAGTGTTTGGAACAATGTTTGCATGCATGGGTGGTGAGATGGTGACAATACTTACTCCTGTGCTGATATCTGACTCTTAGTTATTCTCATTACATTGTCATCTCTACTTCTTACCACAAGATAAGAATAATAGTAAAGGTAATAGTTTATTAAAGTTGATCCTTGTAATAGTTGAATGAGATATTGCCTGCTGACATCATGGAATTCCCTAATGTCCTCATGTTCCAAGATAATCCAAAGAACACTTGCCAAGTCAGCACGGTTTTAAAAAAAACTTAAATAAATAAAAACATAAAAGAAAGATAAAGTAAAAAAAGAAGAACTCTATAATTTCTGGCTTTCTATCCTTCCATTTTTCCACCCATTATATTTTTATTCATGAACTCCTTCACCATAGTTCCACACCTTCCTTACCATTGATGCTGGGTGTCTCTCAACCTAAAGAGGCTGATCCTAAAATGAAGGGGGAGATATGTATGGTCCTATTGTAGATTCAGAAGTTTAATTTCACTGGCAAGAACCTTCCTGGGTAGAATTTTGTTCTGAACTGGTTGTGGGGAGGGGAGACAGTGGGGAGGGTGTGATTGTCATTGAATTTATACCCCTACCCTGTTGCAACAGTCCATTAGCTGAGGTAAAAGGCATGTCATAGTATAGGTAAAATTCTGGAAGAATAATCAAACTCTGCTCTTGTAACCATAATGAACAAAATAATCCTTCTGCATATTACTGAATCTTATTAGCATAAATATGAAATGAGTAAGAAATATTTTTCAATTCTTTTAGTTTGGCCCATGATATTGAAATTTAACATACAGTGACACTTGTGTGCCCATCTGAGTGACCAGCATGGGGAATTTCAGTCAAGAAACACAGCAATGACACAATAGCAGTTTCCATGTTGTCATCTTTTATTTAGTGTGATAATTGAATGCATCCTTGTTGTACAAATGTCTGTAGGCACAAAGTCCACTGGGTGAAAAGACTGCAAAAGTTAGGATTTTGCATGAAGCATCCACTGAGTTGACCTTGAAAGAAAATCCATAACTAGCCATAAAACAGAATCTAGGACACCTGTGTATAGACTTTATTACAAAAAGCAACAAGCGATTTATGTCACATTAATTATTGAGTCGGAATATCACAAGAGACAGATGATTTTGGTTGAAATGATTTTTTTTTTAACGTAGAGGTTTAAAATCACAATCATTCTCTTTGTGAGTCAAAAGAATCCCATATCATAGCTCAGGTTTTTAAATAATACGCCATTCTATATTTTGTGTGTGTGTGTGTGTGTGTGTGTGTGTGTGTGTGTGTGTGTATCTCCATCTTTATATTCTTTGGCCTGAGGAATCTCACTGGGGTTTCATCATTAATATTTAGAAATTAGATCACATTAAGAAAATGACAATAACTTGGTGAATTTTTAAAATGTGAAAGTGGATTTTGCTGTCCACAATATTTCTTGACTAAATACCAATAGTCCCTTATAATTGAAAGCAAAACAAATTCAGTCAAGTAGCCTCCCAAGGGGAAATATATTAGATAACCACCCTGTTAATATACATGTATTTCCTCCTATATTTCTACATGCTACTGGAGTTCTAAGGATATTCAGGTTTTGGTATAAAAAGGAACACAACATTTTTCCCAAGAATTTTTCTAAAGGCAACCTTTACCTCCTGGTTCCTCAGGCTGTAGATTAAGGGGTTGATCATCGGAGTCACTACTAGATATAATACACAAGCTATTTGATTGACGTAGTGAGACTTGCTCGGTTGTGATTGTGCGTATGCAAAAGCACCACATCCGTAAAAAATAGTGATGACCATGAGGTGAGATGTACATGTGGAGAAGGCTTTCCTCTGAGCCTTGGCAGAGCGCATCTTTAAAATGGTGATCAGGATATAAGTATAGGATGTGAGAATAGCTACATTTGTTGTTATTATAGTAAAGCCAATAAATATAAATTTCAACAGATTATTGAAACTGATATCTGAACAGGCAAGTTGTAGTAGTGCAGGACCCTCACAGAAAAAATTCTTAATGATGTTTGGTCCACAGAAGAACAACTGAGATGCAGGAATGATATGCACTAAACCATGTACAAACCCAGTAATGTAGGAAACCACTACTAGTTGGACACATTTTATTTGGGACATGGTGACCAAGTAGAGTAGAGGGTGACAGATGGCCACATAGCGGTCATAGGCCATGATAGCTAGGAGGAAACACTCTGCAGTGGAAAATAGGGCATAAAAGTAAAGTTGAGTAAAACAACCTGCAAGGGAAATAACTTTCTTCTCTGTTAACAGATGGCATAGGAACTTTGGAGTGATAGAAGATGAACAGCAGATATCCAAGAACGATAAGTGAGTGAGGAAAAAATACATTGGTGTGTGGAGTTGAGGACTGATCCTAATTAAGAAAATCATGCTCACATTCCCCACTAGGGTGATGGCATAAGCAGCAAAAAATGTCACAAAGAGGATGAGCTGTAACTGTGGATCATCAGTCAACCCTGTGAGTATCAGTTCTGTCACCCATGTGGTGTTTTCCATTGAGTCGTAGAAACACTGTGGAAACTGGAAGAATGCAGTAATCAGAGTTATATACTATCTGACTAGTGGGAAGATGCAAAGAAAAATAAAAGATATTCATGATGGGAAACGAATTATGATTTCAATCAAAATAAAATTAAAATTGAACCAGATTAAAATGTAGCAGAAAGATCATCACCACAAAAGTGGATGTATATGATAAAACCCCAATGACTAGAACAGGCTAAACTTACCCATTTACTCTGATCCCAGTGCCATCTACAATAGTTTAAAACATTCCTTCTTTTCTGGTTGTAAGTGGGTTTCTTGTATATGAAATGAGTTAGGAAATTCTTTGCAACTGGGGAGAAATACAAACATCTTCCAGCTCCAGGCTCCAGGTCTGCTTAATTTGGTCACAGCATTTCCTCAGCTGCCTTCTGGTTTATGCAAGAGATCTTAATTCTTTTGGGGAAAACTTGCTATTCCCTAAGTAATTCTGATTTTGAACAAATGGTTTCTATTAACTCCCATTAAAAGAAATGGGAACTGCACTACAACTTTACAGTGTTTAATTACCAAGTCTTCTTTATAATTTTAACTTACTTTTGAGAAGTTGAAATACATTTGAAATAATAACTATGACTCCCAAAGGTGTACAAATGATAAGCTGTGATTTTCTTTATATGACACAGCTATTTCATCCATGGTGTTATTTATTATGATTTTATATATATAGCAACCCAACAAGACAGACACAGACTTCAGAGGATAATTAGAACTGCAGAGAAAACAATTGCTACCAACCTGCCTTCCATTGAGGACCTGTATACTACACGAGTAAAAAAGAGGGTTGTGAAAATATTTACAGACCCCTCATATCCTGAACATAAACTGTTTCAACTCCTACCCTCAAAATGACGCTGTAGAGCACTGCACACCAGAACAACTAGACACAAGAACAGTGTTTTTCCTGAAAGCCATCACTCTACTAAACAAATAATTCCCTCAACACTGTCAAACTATTTATTAAGTCTGCACTACTATTAATCTTCTCATCATTCCCATCACCCATCTCCTTCCACTTATGACTGTATGACTGTAATTTTGTTGCTTGTATCCTTACGATTTATATTGATATTGTTTCCTGATTGCTTATTTGTACCCTATGACTATCATTAAGTGTTGTACCTTATGATTCTTGATGAATGTATCTTTTCTTTTATGTACACTGAGAGCATATGCACCAAGACAAATTCCTTGTGTGTCCAATCACACTTGGCCAATAAAAAATTCTATTCTATTCTATTCTATATTCAGTACTCATTTGTATTTGTACTCATTTGTCTTGAATGTATCATGTATTATGAGCTGTTGTATAAGTAGTCATATATTAATGATGGAGTGAATACCTGAGATAGCTCAAGGCAGTCCATTAATGAAGAAGTTTTGGGGGGAAGGGGAGTGTTGATACATTTCATTTCCTACAGCAAGTGGAATTAGTTGCCTCTAACCAAACCCACAAAATATGGAAACTTCACTGATTCGATCTGGGAAGGACAGCAGAAATATACCAAAGATTATGAATAGAGGCCAAAGCTCCATTGGCCTCTATACCAAGTCTTTTTGGAAAGCTCATGAACTTGGTGGGAACTTCATTACTTTGAAAATAGCACCCAGAATGATGAACTACATACTGTCAGGTTCCCAAATGAACTCTACTGAAATACATACTTAGCCTGGCCAGCAAGGCAATGTTGAAATGAATATTGATGAAAGAATTGGAGACATAAAGTTTTTATTGTAGAATATTAACCTGGGTAAAACTACATTTGTCTTTATGTGTCCTGTGAATAATAATTATGGCTGAAAATCTCCTCAAAATTTGTTTGTTAGGATTAGAAAGAAATATGTTCTATGTGAGAACAGCTTTTTTTGGGGGGAAATGAATAAAAGAAAAACAGAAAAAAGGAAAAGAAAAAGCAATTTATGTAAAAGAAATCATTCTTACAGAGACATTTTGTAAAAGATTTTCTGATAATAAATCTGTATGTAAATGCAGCCTAAACTATATTAATATTTTCAGGGTAATAAAGTACAAGCACATGTTTTCATTCATATTTATTTAGGATATATTCCACTTCTTTGCTTTCTTTTTAAGAGATTTCTTTACCTCCTCATTCCTGAGACTATAGATGAGAGGATTGATCATAGGGATTACAACTGTATAGAAGACAGATACAACTTTGTCTCTCTTCAAAGCATAGCTGGAACTTGGGCGTGAGTAGATGAAGAGGATGGAGCCATAATACAAAGTGACAGCAGTTAAGTGAGAGGCACAGGTTGAGAAGGCCTTCAGTCTCCCTTCAGCAGAACGTATCTTCAAAATGGCTGCCAGGATGAGGACATATGAAGCAAGAATAAGTGCCAGGGGTATAATTACATTAGAGACAAGAATGAAGAACAGCACTGATTGGTAGCTCTCAGGCACATTACAAGAAAGTTTGACTAATGGAGGTAGGTCACAGAAGAAGTCATCAATTACATTTCCATTACAGAAGCTCAACGTGAAGGTTTTGATAGTTATTATTGTAGCATTGATAAAACCACTGAGATATGAGAGTGTCACCAGTCCTGTGCATAACTTTCTGGACATATGAGTGGCATACAGCAGTGGGTTTGTAATGGCCATGTATCGGTCATAAGCCATGGCTGCAAGAAGATAGCATTCACTGTAGGCAAGGCCAGCAGAGAAGAAGAACTGAGCAGCACAACCTCCAAAGGAAATGCTCTTGTCTTCAGAGATGCTATTTACCAGGATCTTTGGGGAATAGACAGAGGAATACCAGAGATCCAGGAAAGATAAGTTTCCAATGAAAAAATACATAGGTGTATGGAGGTTTGGGCTGCCACAGATAAGTGCCATTAATGTGATGTTTCCTGTGAGGCTGGCTATATATATTAATAGAAATGTTACAAATAGAATCAGTTGTAGGTTTTGGTTGTCTGTAAATCCCAAAAGAAAAAAATTCATCACCGTAGTGTGATTTTCTTTCTCCATGAAATACTAGGATTAACTATTAAAAAAAATAAAAATATGCTGCAGTTATTTCATTAGATTAGCATAAATTCTCCAAGTGTTATGCTTCAGATACTTTAACGGGTAAATTGCAAAAATTAATCATTTTCCTTAAAAACTCACACAAAAATGTTGGGAAAAAATACACTTATGTTTGTTTATGTCCTAACAATGCAATTAGTATTTGAATAAGGAAAATTAGGAAACTTCAGTTTCTTCTGTTTCTACTTAGTGGAACTTACTTTCTTCTCAACAACTAGTACATTTTTTCTCTTCAGGATTCTTGATGTTTGACATTTCAGTGGTAGGAACTTTGGAAGTGAATGAACATGTTATACCAGAATTCACCATAATGCAGGCATAGACAAGTAAACAAAATCAGATTAGTGTTTTAGACTTTAACAAAATTGACTTCCACAAAGTAAGAGAGAATAGAAAGGTTTCCATGATTGGAAATTCTAGAGGGAAAAACTGTTAAGGATGGCTGGGAAACTCTGAAACATGAGACAATAAAGGCCCAAACAAAAACAATACATCAGAATGAGGGAGGGAGAGAAAGGAGAGGGGGGGAGAGGGGGAGGGAGGGGGAGAGAAAGAGAGAGACTCTGACAAACTGAGGAACAAAAAGGAAAAGTATAAAAATGGGAAGAGGGGTGTTAGCCCGAATCTGCAAGGAAGGAGTCAGGAAGACTAAAGCACAGAATGAACTAAGTCTTGCAACAAATGTCAAAAATAACAAAAAGATTTTTCCCCCAATGTGTAAAGAACAAGAAGAAAGTCAAGGAAATATTCATTCCATTAAGGAAAGAAGCTAGCAAGAAGGTGATGGGCAGCAGGGAGAAAGCAGAATTCTTTTCTTTGCACCTATCTTCATGCAAAAGGAAAAATAGTCCAACCAACACTGTGGAAGACAGAATAGAAATGCAGATCAAAATAGGCAAGGAATTGGTAAGATAATATCTATCTGTTTTAAATGAGTTCAAACTCCTGGACAAGATGGTTTGCATCCCTGGGTACTTAGGAAGCTAGCAGATGTGAGGTACCACTGAACATAATCTTACAGAGCTCCTGGAACATGGAACATAGAGAGCTGGAAAAGAGCTGATGTGGTTCCTATCTTCAAAAAGGGGTAAAGGGGGATCCAGAAAACCTCAGGATAATAAGTTTAACATCATTACTTGGGAAAACCCTAAAAAAATAAGCAGCGGATTTATCAAGAAATAAAGTGATTACTAGAAGCCACATGAGTTGTTAAAAACAGATCATGCCAGACAAACCCAGGGGTGAAATCCAAGAGGTTCTAACAGGTTCTGGAGAACTGGTAGTAGACATTTTGAGTAGTTCAGAGAACCAGCAAATACCACCTCTGACTGGCCCCAGAGTGGAGTGGGAATGGAGATTTTGCAATATCCTTCCCCTGCCATGCCCACCAAGCCACGCCCACAGAACCGGTAGGGAAAAATTTTGAATTTCACCCCTGAACAAACCTTATTGCCTTCTTTGATAAAGTGAATAAATGAATGGACCAAGGAAATACTGTGGATATAATAGACTTCAATAAGGCATTTGTCAAAGTAGACCACAGCCTACTTTTTGGTAAGACAGAACAATGTGGGGTAGACTAATCCACCACCAGATGGATTTGCAGATGGCTGACCAACCACACTCATTGTGTACTCTTCAATGGAACTACATCTACATGGAGGGCAGCATGCAGTGGGGTACCTCAAGGTTCTGTCTTGACTCTTCAACATCTTCATAAATGACCTAGATAGGAGAATTAAAGGGGTGCTCATCCTATTTGGGGATGACACAAAAGGGGGGGGATTGCTAATACTTTAGAAAATAGTCTCAAGAAGGAGACTATTTTCTAATACATAATTCTGTACAGTCAGAAGGATCTTGACTGACTTGAACTTTGGGCCCTATTTAACAAGATGCAATTTAGTGGTGAGAAAAGTAAGATCCTGCAATTAGGAAAAACCACATGCACAGATACAGGATAGGAAGTGCCTGGCTAAACAGTAGTGTCTATGAAAGGATCTAGGTACCCTGGTGACCTAAGTCAGCAGTGCGCTGCAGCTGCAAAAAAAAAAAAAAAGTAAATACTGTCCTAGGCTGCCTCAACAGAGGGATAGTACCAAAATCACAAGAAGTGATAGTACTGTTCTACACCACACTGGTGAGATTGCCTTTGGAATACTACAAGCAGTTCAAACCGCCATGATACAAAAAAGATACTGAAGCCTTAGAAAGTGTGCAAAGAAGAACAACAAATATAAGGGGACTGGAAGCTAAATCATATGACGAACAGCTAAGGGAACTAGGTATCTTTAGCCAAATGAAGATAGACTTAGGGGTGACAAGGCTGCAGTCTTCCAATACACGAAGGGCTAACACAGGCAAGAGGTATACATTTACTCTCCATAGCCTTTGAGGACAGGACAAGAAGCAATGGAAAAGCTCATCAGAGGGAGATCCAACCTGGAAATGAGAAATTTTCTGACAATGAGAATGATTAATCAATGGAACAACTGGCCTCCTGGAGTTGTGGGTTCTCCACTGCTAGATGTTTTGAAGAAAAGATTGGACAATCATTTTTCCAGGATGGTATGAAGTAAACATGGTCAACCAGTTTCTAGCCTGGTCCCTAACCACTATACCAGGGGTGAAATCGAGCAGATTCTGACAGGTTCTGGAGAACCGGTAGCGGAAATTTCAAGTAGTTCAGAGAACTGGCAAATACCACCTCTGGCTGGCCCCAGAGTTGGGGTGGGAATGGAGATTTTGCAATATCCTTCCCCCAGGAGTGGGGAGGGAATGGGGATTTTGCAGTATCCTTGCCCTGCCATGCCCACCAAGCCACGCCCACCAAGCCACACCATGCCCACCAAGCCACGCCCACAGAACCGGTAGTAAAAAAATTGGATTTCACCACTGCACTATACCAAACTAGTTCTGTACTCTGTACTCTCTGCTTAGTGTTGAACAATTTGCTAAACAGTCCATTAATTCTCATGCATGATTCCCTTTCCTTCCATCATAAACTGCTCTTATTGAGCAATCACATTTCAACTCCATATTGACTCAAAATATTTCTTAATCAAGGTCTATTCACTGTATCCTATGGTTTCCTTAAATCAGCTAAAACCTACATTACACTTCCCTTTTTTTTTTTTACATTGATACCCTTCTCATTGACCTAGTTTAAACACTATTTCTCTTCTCTTACATAAAACTGCACTGTTCTGCCCAAAATTACTCATGGTCCAAATTTGCTCATGACCATCTTTTGCACCCATATAAACCAGAACCCTGAAAAAATGAACAGACTAATTTCCAAGTACCCTGTTTCCCCCAAAATAAGACATTCCCTGATAATAAGCTCAATCGGGCTTTTGAGCGCATAGCAATAAGGCCAAGCATTTATTTCAGGGTTCAAAAAAATATAAGACAGGGTCTTATTTTTGGGAAAACATGGTAGTGTTTGTTTTCACTTATGCAGTTTTGATAGTGTTCTTTCAGTTATCAGGAACAGGTGCAGTCTTTACTTTATATACACAATAAACTCAGCCATAGAGTTATAATCACAACTCAGCCACTCTATAAGTATCCATCATGGGATATTTTCTAGTTATACCATCCTTACAGCATTTATGACTTTGTTTCCCATCTATAGATCTCAGACAGTAATGTTTATATAAAGTGTTTCAGTCCCACTCTTTAGTATATTATTATCTTTCCTATACCAATGTCTAAAGTACTCCTTCCAGCCTTCACTTGCTTCTATTTCACTCAAAATCATTGTATGACATTGTATGAAAATTGTATGACTGTATGAAAATAATTATTTTTTATATTCTTTTGATTAGAGGTGGAGTCCTCGTTTAGCCTTCTTTCATCCCCCTCCCCTTTTAAATGAAATTTTGAAATTATTTCTGCATTTTCTCTATCTTTTTGATCTTAGCCATTACTTGCTCACTTTAAATACTTCCTTTGCAATCATCTTTTTTGGGGGGGAAAGACAATATTTTTCTTTTATGTCCATTTCTTGTGGCAAGTATTCTAATTTGTTCTTAGGTCTCAGATGGTCTACTTTTCCTTTATTCTCTTCATTCAGTGCTGTACATCCATTCATGGAACCTAACAGAATAATTTTTCCCTGGACTGCATTTATTAAGAAGATTGTACAACTTCCCCAAATATCATCTTTGGTTTTCCCATTACTACCGTTTATTGGAGCCAAATATTTAACTGGTGTCAACCTATGGATTTCTATACTCTTATACTCCCAGAAACATAGATGATACAAATTCATATATTCTGGAATAAATTATACTTCTTTCATTTATACTTAAATGCATAATTTCACTTCTATCCCTGTGAATTTCAACTTTATTCCACAATATAAGTCTACTCTCCCTCAGATACATTACATACTTTTTCTTTCTCTTAATTTCATAAACTTATAAAATTTCTATTTTCTTTTTTTAATTTTATTTGTTAACTCATAGCATTTAATATTCACTTCTCTAACAAACCTGTAGTCATATAAAGAAGTGTGAAGATAGGTTGCTTTTCCTTCTTTCTTCCCTGTTTAGAATCAAGCTGGATCTGTTTGGAGACCAGTCTCTTCAACAAAAAACAGTGTTGATTTTTGATGGTACTTCTCATACGTTGCAGTAATTGTGCTTGTAGATTCTGGAATTATATACATTCAGAACATCAAATTCTTATGCTTCCTGAACCCAGAAGTAATTTGTCAAATGAAGTTCAGGAAAAATATTCTACATGGACCCAATTACATTAGAAATGCTGTTAAGAAAATGCTGAGGGACATTTATTTAGAAGATCATATTGTCTCTCAAGGATACCATCCAAGGGACCTCTTTAATTGGTGATAACTTCAAAGCTATTCTGTGATTAAATGTTAGCTATTATATGAACAGACAAATGAGTAAAAAATAACTTTTTTATTGATGAGAAAATAGACTTGAGAACCTGTTCACTAAATTCATTCTCTGTTAGATATTTCTTTCTATTTGTAGTTTTATATATTTTTCATTTGTAATTTTATCTATTCTCTTTATAAATTGCATTAAATGTTGTTATTGCTTGCCACTTTCCCACCCTAAACACTAACTCACTTGATGCAAGACCTTTGAGCATTCCTAAGTATAGTAACATTTTCTCTGATGTTTGTAAATTCTAATGTGATGGTCTCCTTTAGAATGTCTGTTGTCTTACAGAGCCTTATTTTTAATACACTTTGACTCATCAACACACATACTCACACAATTTATGTATGATTTATAAATTTATCCTGGTAAAATAATCTAAAAAGAAAATCAGAATAACCAGGGTAAATCTTATAGCCATGGCATCCTTTTCATGTCCATAAACTGTGCAGTGATTGATTATTACATAAAATTTCATATTTATAAAATATATATTCAAAACGTCACACTATTCCTCAGACATAAATTTTATTTATTTATTTATGTATGTATGTATGTATGTATGTATGTATGTATGTATGATCTTTATTCCACGTTTATTATTGTTTACAAATAACTCAAAGGTGTATCTAATATCCCTTCCTCTTCCTATTTTCCCTATAACAACAAGCCTATGATCATTGTTTTGCTTTGGTGAGGTTCCCATGAAAAGTGTAATTAAAGATGTGTGAATCAGCCTTAATCTGGGTCAAATTTCCAAACAGAGTTTAAAAACTGAATGGACTTTCATTGCACAAGTGTGCATGTGCAAAAGTGTTTTCAATCTCCAGTTGAGATCTAAATCTAAAACATTTGATTGTACAATGAGACACAGAATATCTTATGACATGTCCTCTAAAAATGGCTAGTACGGTGTCCTCATAGAACATGAAGATCAATCCCAGTATATGACCTTTCTTCATTCTGGGAGTCAACTGAACACCAGGATAACACATCTTATGTTATGAGATAGGATTTGCCTGGAGTTGAACATAGATTAATCATTGATTAGTAATGTCTATTTCTTTACTTTCAACATCCTGTTTTCAAGGGCTGATGATGTTCTGTAATCAGTAAGGGTGTTTGCATGGCAGAAATCTGCCCTAGTTTGAAAGAAGCTGTATATTGTGTCCCTACAATATAACCAGTTATATTGAAAAGCTGATGATCTGTTTCATACTCAGCTGTGGTTAAGTTGAAGCTATGGAAAAGTTAATTTTTATTTTTTATTCATTTATATATATATTTTTAGATATTGTGGCTCTGTGACACTGGAAATTTTAAAGAAGATGTTGGATAACCATTTGTCTGAAGTGGTGTAGGGTCTCCTGCCTGGGCAGGGGGTTGGACTAGAAGGCCTCCAAGGCCCCTTCCAACTCTGTTTTTCTGTTCTATTTCCCTGCAGCTCCTGAATATCATCTTCTGTAAGGGAAATACTGGCTGGAGGGCTTTGCATTGCCAAACAAAACAGGAGAGTAAAATTAGGCAGTTTTCCTTTTCTTGTTGACACACTCTGCTACCAAGACCTGGAACTTTTTTCAGATTTTTTTTTTATTCACTTTCTTGGGGTTTTTGAACTCATGAAAGTGAAGACTGTTACAAATAACCTCTTTGGGGAATAAATATACTGCAAAGACGAAGTGTCATAGTACTATTTTCTGTATTGTAATTGTAATTAACCATATATTAATTTCAGTGGGAGGTAAGCATGACTAACTTTTCCTTAATATTGTACTTGGATGCCAAATGATAATATAAGTCAGGGGTGTCAAACTCATGTCATGAGGGTGGGTCATGGGACTTTTTTCCCCTTCACTAAACCAGGCGTGAGCATAGCCAGCACATGACGCATCTGGCCCGCGGGCTGGGAGTTTGACAGCCCTGATGTAAATCATTATTATCTAATAGCCTTGAAACAATTGTTCAACAGTTGTTCAACATTAAACTGAAAGCACAATAAATTTATTCTTTTTCAAAGGTAAAGCATTTGGAAATCAGTTGCTATTAATTCTTATTTGGCGATTGTTGTTTTGACTGGAGTGAAATATATATATATTTAACAGCAAAAATAACAGGAGATAGGTTTATTATTTTAAATCCAATGTTACTCTTAAAAACCACATTATGAAGCCATGTTTTCTTACATCAAATGCTTGATTAGCGTGGTGAAAAAAACCCTACATTTGCTTTTCAACTATAAAACTGTAGATTCCTACATAGATCCTTACATACAACAAGCACTGTGACATTTTTAATTTAGCATCTTATAACTGAGAGATGGTTATTTATGGGATAAAACTTTCTTGCTGATAACTCTTCTAAATGCTTCCTTCACATCTCTATTTCTTAGGCTATAAATCAAAGGGTTCAGCATAGGGATGACAACAGTGTAGAACACAGAGGCCCACTTATCCTGATCTAATGAGTAGCTGGAAGGTGGCCGCAAATACATAAACATCACTGTCCCATAAAAAAGGGTGACCCCAGTGAGGTGAGAAGCACAGGTAGAGAAGGCTTTGAGCCTGCCTTCAGCAGAGCGGATTCTCAGGATGGCAGCAAAGATGAAGACATAAGAAATGAGGATGATGAGAAGGGTGCTGAATTCGATGAATCCACAAAGGCTGAAGAGGAGGATCTCACTGACATAAGTGTCAGAGCAAGACAATGCCAGGAGTGGAGGAATCTCACAGAAGAAATGATTGATGACATTAGAACCACAGTAATCTAAACTGAAAGTCAGACTAGTGTGGGAGGCCAAGCTTATAAGACCTATTCCGTAAGAACCAACCACCAACACCAAACAGACTTGTTTTGACATGATTGTACTGTAATGGAGAGGACGACAAATGGCCACGTAGCGGTCGTAAGCCATGGCTGCCAAGACATAACACTCCGCATCCACAAAGCCCACAAAAAAGGCAAACTGTGTGGCACAGCTAGAGAAGGAGATGACTTTATGTCGTCGCAAGAAGTCGGCCAGCATACGTGGGGCAATGGCTGTCGAATAACCAAGGTCCACCAAAGAAAGGTGGCAAAGGAAGAAATACATGGGGCTGTGGAGCTGTTCATCAAGCAGAATCAGGAGAATCATGCCCACATTTCCTATCACATTTGTCAAGTAAATGGTCAGGAACACCACAAAAAGGACAATTTCTAGGTACGGATTATCTGTGAACCCCAAGAAAATGAACTCTGTCACCTGTGTGTGGTTGTCTCCAGCCATCTTCACGGAGGGAGAGGAAGAGGTGATGAGATGAGATTTGGAGGTAAAATAAAAAACCCAGCCCAGGAAAAGAAAAACTATTCTAGGCTCAAGAAAATAAAAATAGAGCAAGAAGCTATTGTGATGCTGGGCAGAGATGTCAGTAGTCTTTCATTTGAGTCCCCCTTCAATTCCTTCGGTTGATGGCATCCTCAGAAGCAGCACAATTTGACTCATTCTATGCTACTGTATCAAGAAAAGAAAGCAGTTTTTTATTCGATAAAAATGGCAGAACTATTTAAAATTTAAAAAGAACAATTAAAAAGTAAGCATTTGCAATATTTAGCTTCCTTGTTATGGAAGTGAAATGTCTTTCAATGAAAGCAAATATAGAAGGTTATTTTGTACAGTCTAGACTAGATTTTTCCAGTCTGGAACCTTCTATACATATGGGAGTACAATTATCAGCATTCTCAGATTTTGTGATCAGACAGAAAACATATAGTCTACACAGCAATAGCAATAGCACTTATATACTGCATCTTGCTCCCAACAATTTGGGTCCTCATTTTACCTACCTAGGAAGGATGGAAGGCTGAGTCAACCTTGAGCAGGTGAGAATCAAATTGCTTGAAGTTATCTCTACATTATATGTAAATGCACATATACGATGTCTGACTGCAGAAAAAAGACAGAGTAAAACAATAAGTATACCAAGGAGCCCTGCCCATGAAACCAGATTGAGACCACACCAGTCTTCTCCTTCATTATGGGATGCTCTGTGAATACTTGGGCATATTCATGGTCCTCAAGATGTCTGAATGGATCCGGCGGGTATCTGCTATATTGAAAATATGCTCATTCATGTTATCAACAAATAATGGTAGTTATAGTTTGTCTGAAGGTCACCCAGATGGAAGGATACTCTGAAGCTTGTCCTTTTTAATTCTATTTTTTATTTTCTCTTTTCGCAGCAAAATTGCCTTGGGGCTCCCAGCATCACAAGTCTGACTCCTTTGCAGCACTTTCTAGGGGTGTCTAAGTAGCATTTTTGGGAGCGTGCAAGGTATGTTTTCTGTTTTAACGAAAGCTAAAGACAAACAATCTTTAGTCACTTGTGTGTGGGAGAAAACCCGAATAACCAAAGACCTACATACAAACACCCGTGAAAACCTCAGAAAACAAACATATATATATATATATCCAAAGATATCGCTTCAAGCTATCAAGGATAACATCTGTTATGCAGTAAAATGTATTGGATTTCAATCCACTAGTTCTGAACTAGGAAAGGACGGAAGGAAATGCACTAGTCCTCAGTGACAGAATGTGATACCAAAAAGAACTTTTGACCTAGAGTATTGTGCCCCAGAATTTGAGATTAAGGAGGTAGATTCAAAAGCTACTTTCTACATTAGGCACAATTGACTGGGAATATACAGGCTAAGTAGTCCCTTTTCCCTATAACATGAGAATAATCATGGCAATGGGCTTCGAACTAAATAACTGTGAATGACGTTTTCTTCTTCTCCTTTCATTTCCTCGACTAGAAGGATTCTATATTGTGAATGTGTCATTTATACATGTATAATCAGTGCTTGGGAAGGGAGAGAGCAAGAGAGAACTCTCTTATGATCCTTCTTATACTGGTTGCCTTCCAGATGTGCTGGGGTCACAGCTCCCATTAAAATCTGAGAGATGTAGATCTGGCTCCAATATCTCTGGAAGATGTCAGATAGGAAAATCTGGTCCATATTGTCCAAATGACATTAATTTCTTCCTCTTCAGAGCTAACCTTATTTTGGAGAAACTTTTAATCTTCCTTGTAAGATCTACAAGAATGGAAGAGACCATTGGATTTTTTTTTCCTGTTATGACCTGGACCATTGTAATCATTCCAATATTCTAGGTACTATGCCCAGGCTGGTATTTCTGCTGAAGCAAATATTCTGTGTTAAAGTGAAACAAAACACTGGAGTAGTAGTTTTGCATGGGGAAAAAAGAAAGCAAGGACTGTGTGAATGCTGTAATGTCAAGCATATGAAACACCAAAACATTTCAATCACACTACTTTTGGAAGAAAAGAGCACTGTGGCTTTCTAGAAATTGCTTATATATCTGCTGCTTATCCTTCTTAGCAACAGTTACTATAGGGAAATGTTTGATTATCATTAAAGACTAGCTTGACATCTCAGCATCTCTATTTATCTCCTTTCTTGGCTTTCATCAAGAAGAATCTTCTTATTGCATTATTTCATATATTGTCTCAGAATTTAGATTCCCAAAATTCTGGTTTTGCAATGCCCAGCCTGACTTTCTTTAAAACTATATCCTACCTGGAAATTATGGTAGGGATCTTCATGCTTTATTGTGGATTCATCAGGTACCATTTAGGATGTTTAGAGAAGATGGTCAAACAGGATGCTCAGAAGATGATCGGCCCATCCTTTGTTGTTTTCATGTGCTTCAATTATTCAGACAGACAAATTGGAGGTATTTATTTGTCTACCTCAGAGCCCCAGACATCTAATGCAAGTATTGCATTGCTCACAGGAAGCCATTAAAAACATATTTCCCAAAGGACTTCTACTTCTAGTTAATTAAAGAGATTCACTTTCTCTTGAAATTTTGCCCCAGTAAAAATATTGTTCGGTGGGCATGAAAAAAGTCATTTGCAACTGACACTATCCCACCAAATTATCCAGATCAATACCCAATACAATGAACAATCTTTCTTAGAAGATACTATCGGGATTATTTATCTGTCAATATATATAATACATCTATATAATAGCTTACATTGATTTGTTATGAAGACAATTGAATGTAACCAAACAAGAATACATGTTTTTATTAATACCATTTAGATTATTTTCTTGATGTCTTGATCCAGGACTGATTTATTTGAAAAGTACTGTATTGACTGAACCATAATTCCTGATCATGTTCCAATAATAATATCTTGCTTTGACAAATGGATATTAATTTTAGAAAGAAGTGAGTTTTTTTAGACATAATTGTTAGATGATGCTTGATTATCAAACAAGGAAAAATGGTATTATTGATTTTTAAAAAACAAACAAACAGAGAACTGACCAATTATAAGAGCAAAGATAACACTGTAAGATAGGCCTCTTCAAGGAAACTGGGAATTTCAAGCAAGGTCACTGGGAAAACTGGAAGCTTATCTCTTCTCTCCCTGAACCTGCTGAAGAGCAGCATTTCTCCACCGTGTTTAGCTGCAAAGGAGCAATCCTTTGCTCTCTACTATCCACTGAAAAACTCATCAGTTAACACAAGAAAAAAAGTGAGTGGGTTTTCTGTTGAGTTCCTGAGAATTCACCGGTCTTCAAACCTCTGTTTAAGTTGTGAAGCTTTTCTTTTGCCATCTATTATTCTAGCCTAGGCTAGAATATTGGACAGAAAATCTCACTTCAGAGGAAGAATTATCTTTATCTGGAGAAGATCAAGAATTAGTATGATTTATTGGGTTAGGGATTTTCTTTCTTTCACTGTGAGTTATTGATATGTATTTATGCTGGAGAGGTACACGAAGGGAGTCTCAGCCAATCTCATTGTACACTTTGAGTATTGTATTGCTTTGACAATAAAGGTTGAATTGAAATGATTTGGATTATTTTATGATGGTTTACTTGTTACAGCATGAAATATCGACATCCAGAAGATTGTAGGAATCTTCCCTTTTTAAAGATGTTGAAAGAGACAGAAGCTCATTCATGTTTTTCTAATCTTTCCTCTAGGAAAGATTTGAAGCCAAAGTACAAACATATTTCAGTTTACACAAAGGGTTTATATGACTGATAATCCTAACTGTGTCTGAAAATACCATGTTTTCCCGAAAATAAGACCCTGTCTTATATTTTTTTGAATCCCAAAATAAGTGCTCGGCCTTATTTTTGGGGAGGTCTTAATATTTTGGGGCATGTAGAGCAAGATGGGGCTCCTCTTGCTGTCTTACCTGATTTCCAGCTCTGCGTTTAAATATTTTCGGGGAGGGCTTATTTTCGGGGGGAGGCTTATTTTAGCACATGCACTCAAAAGCCTGATCAGGCTTATTATCAGAGGCTATCTTATTTTCGGGGAAACAGGGTATAATTCCAGAAAAAGCTTCATACACATATTTGTACTTCATTTATGCATATATGTGTATCTTTTTCTTAAGATGTAGTGTAGTAGGACAGGCATGCTGTTATATTTCTTGAATGAATAACTATAATTTTTACCAACTGACTGACTGGTGGTGATTTTGTGTTCCTTTTCAGAGAAGATGAACTCATGAAAGGGCTTTTGTAAACAAGAGGCTAGACCTGGTCCAAGGCACTGATTGCTTTTAGCTAATGTGTGGTCTAAGGTCAGCTACGCTCATGTAAATAGGCACTATTAATACAGTACTTAGTCTGGCTTTGAGTTTTTGCCCAAATGGCATATGACCTTTGAGACTATTTCCTACTTCCTTTATTTTGTGTTTCAATCCAGGCTTGAATTTGACACTCATCAAGTCAGTTATAATTTCCTCTCAGATAAACTAATCCATTTTGTGCTTCATCACAATCCATCAGCTACTTACCAGCAAAACATTATAAGCAGCCACATTGGGAGGGGGAGGATTATAAATAGTAGTGTATTGGGTTTTTTTAAAAATCTAGTGTCTATTTCCTTTTAAAAGGAAAATGGTTAGGATTAATTAAAATATTTAGATAACTAATATCAACACCAGTGAAAGAGGTATATTGGTAGCAGTTGGGAATGAAAAAAGGCCTTTCATGCTGGGGCCTTCCTACTGACAGCTGGTAGCCACCCATGAAGCAAAATCCTGGATTTTGGCTTGATAAAGTAGGGCTCTACTATTCTTAAAGTAATTCAGAACATAATCAATATCAGTATGTTGACTCACTCCCAATGACAGGGACTGCCTGTTGTGATTGTATTGGTTTGCTTGCTTCTCACAGTGGTGAATATATTTAGAGACAGCTGAAAGCCCTTTATGAAGCAGCCGCAAGATCCCAGAAAAAGCAATAGCTACATTAACAATTCAAAAGGAGGTATTCCAGGGGTGAAATTCAGCAGGTTTTGACAGGTTCTGGAGAACCAGTAGTGGAAATTTTGAGTAGTTCAGAGAACCGGCAAATACCACCTCTGGCTGGCCCCAGAGTGGGGTGGGAATGGAGATTTTGCAATATCCTTCCCCCAGGAGTGGGGAACTAATGGGGATTTTGCAGTATCCTTCCCCTGGAGTGGGGAGGGAATGGAGATTTTGCAGTATTTTTCCCCTGCCATGCCCACCAAGCCATGCCCACAGAATTGGTAGTAAAAAAATTTGAATTTCACCACTGAGGTATTCCATATATACTTTCAGGTATTGTGAAGCCATAGTTTGAAGGATTTGCCCTGTGGTCATGGTGAGTATTCATTCACGACTAAAAAGAGGCAATCTGAGTAGAACAGCATTCTTGGTTATTTCCTTTCTCTAAGTAGGTCTGATACAATGTTCTCTACTATTCAAAATAATAATAATAAATCCCTTGAGGAGGAAAGGGTAGGATATTCTTTATGCCAACTTCCTTCTATAAGCATTCACCCACTCCATTATTCCTGTACTTCATTTCTGCACCATTTGCTCCAACTGACAGGGACTGTTAGGCAAATGCATTATGTGAAGAGGTTGGTTTAGATGTTCCTGGGAAGAAGAGAAAACGGTATCTTCTCTAACATCAGCAACTGAGTACATATAGCCATAATGCAGTTTAGTTCACTTGGACTTAATAAATTAGAAAAAATCCAACACTAATTTATTTATTTAGCAAATTTATATAGCCACCCAACTCAGAGCAGCATACCACATTAAAAACCCACAGTTAAAAATCCACAATTTATTATAATCCCCACCCTCACAACCCATGATGGTGCCAACAAAATAAAACAAGCTACTTGATGGGTTTTGAATGGGGTCCCCAGGTCCACTGGCAAAACCATGATTTCAACACCTTGTGAAAAAACATTGGTAGTAAATCATGCTTTATGGCTTAGTGTAATTATTGAACTTAATCACTTTGTTGAAAGCTTATAAGTTTAATTAGATCAACTTCTGAATCCATAATGCAGTGTTGAAAATTGGTATAAAGGATGTTTGTCTCCTTAATAATATCTTGATAGTATTTTTATTTCTATTTTAGCCACTGTCTTATTGCTTCTCTTGCATTAAAAGTTGAAACACTATTTGGAATATGTCAGAGAGGAGATTGATGTTTGATCCAAACTTCCAGGAGAAGCTAACATTATGGGACAATCTAACCCTGAAGATTGTTGGCGAATCATTTTTATAGAGCTCATGGGAAACAATATATTATAGGTAGTCCTTGGCTTACAATAGTTCATTTAGTGACCATTCGAATTTACAACAGCACTGAAAAAAGTGACTTATGACCATTTTTCACACTTATAGTCACTGCAGCATCCCCATGGTCACGTGATTTACATTCAGATGCTTGACAACCTGTTCATATTTATGATGATTGCAGTGTCCTGGGGTCATGTGGTCATCCTTTGCAATCTTCTGATAAGCAAAATCAGTGGGGAAGCCAGATTCATTTAACAACCATGTTACTAATTTAACAACAACAGTGATTCAATTAATAAATGTGGCAAGAAAAGTTATAAAATGGGGCAAAGCTCACTTAATAAATTTCTCACTTAACAACATAAATTCTGGGCTCAATTGTGGTGGTAAGTCGAGGACTACCCATACTGTAATAAATTGTAGATTTTGTTTCTTAAGATACTCATCTATTTCTACTAATCCCATCCAGTCCCTTCTTTGCTCCTTCAGGAACATCTAGTTTTTCATGAATCCTTATAAGAAGTTAAGATTTTTCAACAAAAGATTCATTTCCTGGTCTTATTGAACTCCCCAAAAAATGTACAGCAATGGCTGTGTTTCAATTTTTGTATGCTGGAGCAGGGATGAAATGTAAAATTAGGGACTTCCGGCGGCGACTTCAGCGCGTTAGGGACGAAAGGAACGGGGCTCCGTTCCTGGGTGCCTAACAATCCTGTACCTGGAGCCGAAATAGGCGCTGATGATCTCGGAGGGATCATCAGTTTAAAGGGGAACGTCTTAGGACCTCGGAGGGGTGCGCAAATCCTCCGAAGGTACAAGACAAATACCTTAATCCGGTGCGTGGAAAAACCAACCTCTTCAGGCTGGCTTGAAGTGCTGATGACTGCGTGAGTGGGAAGCGAGGATCGGAAAAAAGAAAATAAGTCATCTACAGAGGACTGAAAGTGAGAGAAACCCGAAGTTTGGTGGACAGAAAAGAGTGGACGCTGGTGATAGAAACTCCGGAGAAAGAAGGGCGAAGCGGCGACGAGAAGATCGAGCGGAGTGGAGCCATTTTGAATGTTACAGTGACAGCGCATAAATTATAGACAGCTGGTGTGCACGGAGGGAGTCTGACAAACCAGCGATCGCATGCTTGGTGATTGGGGTATAGAGGATGAAGTTTGGATCCCTGGACTCTTAGGGTCCGGGACTGGACTGTGAAGTGCGAGCGGAATAAAGAAAGTAAGGAACCGAATGAGTAAAAGAGACTGAAGGAGAAGGGAGAGTGGAAGCGGACTGAGGAGCGTAGAGCACGAGAAATCGGAGGAGAGGAATCGGCTGAGGTTTCTGTTTGCATAGTGAGAATGGAGAGAGCTGGCTGTTTTCGAACGGACTGCTTGTCGGAGAAGTGAGCGGGGTGTATGAGAGATTGGAGGAGAGGAACCGGCTGGAACTTCTAACTACCTTGTGAGAACGGAGAGAGCTGGTTGCTTTCGAATGGACGGTTGGCCGAAAAAGTGAGCGTGGCGTAAGAGAGATCGGAGGAGAGAAATCGGCAGGAACTTTAAACTACCCTGTGAGAACGGAGAGAGAGCTGGTTTTTTTTTCGAAAGGATTATTTGTTGAAAAGGGGAAAGTTTTTGGGGGCGAACTTGTCGGATATCATTGACTTTGATTTGATTGAGTGGACTGGAGAGTGAAAGCAGAAGTGACTGAAGGAGAGCGTGGTTTGGAGTGAAGTGTCAAGAGATACAAACACTACTATTGCTCCGGAGGCAAACTTTATAGATCATTAGAAATACACAAAACTCTAATTGTACTGACTTTATACGATTGGACTATTAACTATTAAATACTGAACTATTTAAAACAGACCTATTGGACTGAAGAGAGTGAGTGAGAGACATTAAAGGGAAGATATATAGTAAATATAATTATTTCTGTAGTGGTTTGATTAAAGAAAGTATATTTTAAAGTAATATATGAAAAGAAACCTGATTAATTTAGCTGATTAACAATACAATAGAAAGACCTGATAGAATTTATTTAATTGATTGATTATTCTTCTACAGTCATATTAATAATTGATATAGATTGACGGATTTGAGAATTAATATAAATTGTTAGTGGATAATATTGTATTTTCTAATTAATTGAAGAAGAAGGTAATAAGATGAATTGTTAAAATCTGCTTATATTTCGTTGTTTTCTCTCTCTCCACCCCCCACCCCCACTACCTTTCTCCTGGTTATTTTTGTATTACTGATTTATTAATGAAAGTATCTAAATAAGAATATTTAATATAGTAGCTGGATATATAGCCTATTAATATACACTAAGCAAATTAAACTGTATGAAATTGTGGGCAGAAATAATACATAGATTACACATGGCAACATCTAGTACATCCACCACCATAAAAACAACCAAGAGGATACCTGCAACACAAACACAATTAGTGGCTTCACCAGTATATCAAAAAACAGGAGAAATGAGTGATAAGGAGAAGACAAATACTATAATTGGGATGCAAAACATACAGGCCGCATTGGCAATGATACAGGAAGGGCAGAAAAGAATGGAAGAGAAGATGGCCCAAAACCATGAGGAATCGAGAAGAAACCAAGAACAGATGCGATTAGATGTAGGAGAGATCAAAGACGATATTAAAGTTATAAACGAGAAAATAGTTAAAATCCAACAAAATATCACAGAAAATGAACAACGAATACATAGGGTGGAAGAAAAAGCAGAAGCCACAGTTAGGAGGTTGGAGAGGGTAGAGAACCAACAAGTCACAAAGACCCGGGATACAGAAGATGCACTAATATATCTTGAGATGGAGAAGGCCTCCTTTTTCTTAAGATTCCAAAATATTGAAGAACAAAAAGATGAGGATCTAGGAGAAACCATGATTGAACTGCTGGCTAAAACAACAGGCATAGACAAAGACGAAATCAGAAATGGAACTGACGAAATCTACAGAGCCTACACCAACTATGCCAGAAGAAATAAACTCCCCAAAGAGGTTCACATAAGATTCACGAAAACAACACTAAAAGAAGAAATATACAGAAGAATGAGGGAAGAGACAGTTCAGTATAAAGGAAGGGAGGTACTTACACTAAAACAAGTACCAAGAAGGGCCAGAGAGAGAAGGAAAGATTATAACTTCTTAACGAAACAATTAAATAAATCAAAAATAAAATTTAGATGGCTGATACCGGAAGGCGTACTAATCTCCTGGGAAGGACAAAAATTTCGCATAGACTCCATAGAGAAAGCCCAAGAATTTATGGAACAACATTTCGTATTTGAAAAGCAAGACGGAAAAACGGGGAGTAAAGAACAAATAAATGTAAGCGATCAAGAGAGACAACTGAAAAGCAAGGAACATAAAGAACAAAAGAAGAGGGGTTTGGAGAGGGAGGAAACAACGGAAATTACACAAAGAGTTACAAGAAACACAAATAAACTGAAAATAACGGATAAATAAATAATCAAAGAAATGGAAGAAGTGATAAAACTTACTTCCATAAACATAAACGGTCTGAATTCACCAACGAAGAGACACCAAATATTTACAAAATTACAGAAATTAAGGTCAGATATAATTGTGCTACAGGAAGTTCATATAAGGAGACAACAGAGAAAACTCCTTGAAAATAAAAAACTCGGAGTACTATACACAGCCTTAGGAGATTGCAAAAAGAGGGGAGTGGTAATATATGCCAGAGATCAATTAAGAACAAAACCAATCTACAATGATAAAGAAGGTCGAATCTTGATGATTGAACTCAAATTGGAAATTAAAACAATTTTGATAGTCGCGATCTATGCCCCAAATGGGAATCAAATTGACTTTTACAAAGAACTACATAATAAACTAAAGGAATTAGACTATGAAAATATATGTATTGTCGGCGACTTTAATGCTATAGTAAATTTAAATGATGACTACCATACTACTAGGCAGAATAAGCCCAAGAGAAGAACCCTACCACAAACATTCAAAGACCTGGTAGAAGAATTGAGCTTACACGATACATGGAGAGATACACATACTAACACGGAACAATACACATACTTCTCAGGCCCACACCAGTCGTGGTCCAGGCTAGACATGGCCTGGATGACACCACAACTTAGTACAGACACAAAAGAGATAGAAATCACTCCCAGCATATGGGCCGACCATAATCCTATCGAACTAGTATGGAAAGGTCTGCGGAAACAGAAAAGATGGAAGATGGATACAACTACAATAAAGGAAAAAGACTACCAACAGATGATAGAAAAAGAAATGAAATCATTTTTGCGTATCAATACCAACGATCAAACAACGACACAAAACTTATGGGACACAACGAAAGCATATATTAGGGGTCTAACAATTGCATACATAGCCAAAAGGAAAAAACAGAAACAACAAATTAGAAATGAGCTCCTGGATGAGATAAAAGTAGAAGAAACCAAATTGCAGAAGCAACCCAATAACAAGACAGTACAACAAAAACTCAATCTGGCCAAACATAAATTAAATTTAACTACAAAAACGGAAATAGCCCACAAAATAAGAATGGCGAAACAGATCAACTTTGAACACGCAAATAAGACGGGACGCTGGCTAGCGTATAAATTAAAAAAACAGACAGAAAAAAGGATTATTCATCAACTTCAAGATGATTCTGGAATTCCCCATTACACACATCTAGAGAAGAAAAATATAGTGATAGAATTTTATAAAAAACTTTACCGAAAGGAGAATGTCTCGGAGGTACAAATCGAAGCCTATTTGCAGAAATCCAAAATTATTCCAATTGAAGAAGAGCACAGAGAAAGATTGAATCGACCCATAACGATGTTTGAATTAGTGGAAGCCCGCAAAAAACAAAAAAATAACAAAACGCCAGGTCCGGATGGAATCCCAGCCGAATTCTATAAGTACTGCCAGCAAATTATCGATCCAATACTTTTACAAGTTTTTAATGAAGCACTATCTGAAGCAGAAATCCCAAAATCCTGGACTGAATCGATCATAACATTAATACACAAAGAAGATACAGATCCGACACAAATTAGTAATTATAGACCGATATCACTACTCAACGCTGACTATAAATTATTAATGGCAATACTGGCGCAGAGAATGAAAACAATAATACATAAATATATACACCCCGATCAGAACGGCTTTATACCCACCAGACAAATTAGAAATAATCTTAGATCAATTATCAGTATACTGGAATACTATGACCAAAGGATAGAAACCGAAACAGCAATAATTTCGCTCGATGCACAGAAAGCGTTTGATAACGTAAACTGGAACTTTTTGATAAAACAATTGGAGAAAATGAACTGTGGACAGAAATTCAACAGATTAATACAAAAAATCTATACTCATCAGACAGCAAAAATAGCGATAAATGGCGACCTGACACAAATTTTCGACATACAGAAAGGGGTAAGACAAGGATGTCCTATGTCACCATTATTATTTATAATAGTCCTGGAGACCCTTTTAAATGAGATAAGGAAAGATGAGAATATTAAAGGATTAAAAATTAAAGGAGAAGAATACAAATTGTTGGCCTTCGCAGACGATGTGATATTTAATCTGGAAAATCCGAGACAATCAGGACCAAAGCTAATATTAAAGATAGAAGAATACGGGGAAGTCGCGGGCCTCAAAATAAATAAACAAAAGACCAAAGTATTGACCAAAAATATGAACCAGATGCAGAAGGCAGAATTAGAGGAAAAAATTGGACTTCAAATAGTAAAGAAGATAAAATATTTAGGTATCTGGCTGACAGCGAAATCCACAACAATTAAAGAAGATAATTACACAAAATTATTAAAACAAATTAAAAGAGATCTGGAAATATGGAACAAAATTCAACTTTCACTGATAGGTAGAATTAACACAATAAAGATGAACATTTTACCGAGAATATTATTTCTATATCAGGTCATACCAGTATATCCAGGGAAGGATTTTTTAAAAAAACTCAACAAAATAGTAGCAACATATATATGGCAAGGGAAAAGACCCAGAATCAAAATTAAAGCACTACAGGATACAAGAGACAAGGGAGGCCTAGCAGTACCAAACTGGGAGTTATATTACAAAGCGTCCGGTATAATTTGGATTAAAGATTGGATAAAATTGGAAAATAAGAGAACATTATACCTAGAAGGATTTGACCTTATAAGAGGATGGCATGCTTTTCTTTGGGACGGACCCGACAAAAAACACATGTATTTTCAAAGACATATTATCAGGGCTTCACTGTATAAAATCTGGCTGGGAATAAGAAAGAGATACTATACATCAATACCGAGATGGTGGTCCCCGATGGAAGCATTAATATTCCCGAATACTTTAGAAATAGGCAAAATGATGAAATATCAAGATTTGTTAAACGATGAGGGTGAACTTCTTCCAAGACAACAACTCCAGGAGACTAACAAAAATATGGATTGGTGGCACTATACTCAAATCCAATCAAGATATAACAAAGACAAACTACAATATGGAATAGCCATTGACTCAAACGATTTGGACAAAATTCTTTTAGGGACGGACCAAAAATTAATAACTAAACTATATAATTTTCTACTGAGAGACGTGCTCCTAGAAGAAACAGTTAAACACAACATGACAATATGGGCCAGAGATATAGGACACAATATTCAACTTACAGATTGGGAGAAACTATGGAAACAAAACATTAGAATGACGAAAGCCACGTCCTATAAAGAAAATCTAATAAAAATGTTCTACAGATGGCACTTACCACCGGCCCGACTAGCCAAAATTTACCCAAACACATCTGCATTGTGCTGGAAATGCAAAAAACAAAAAGGATCGTATTTTCATATGTGGTGGAAATGTAGCAAAGCACAACTTTATTGGCAAGAAATCAAAACCATAATAGAAGAAATAACAAACTTGCAAATACCAAATAAACCAGAGTTCTTCTTATTCGGAATGATGACAACACAATATAATAAAGAAATAAAATACCTCAGTACCCATATTCTCACAGCAGCGCGAATCATATATGCCCAAAATTGGAAGACGGACCTGATCCCGAGCAGAGAAAAAATCATTTCCAAAATAAATGAATGTGCCGAAATGGACAAGCTAACCTTAGAACTCCAGGACAAAGAAGAAAGCGAATTCTACCAAGTATGGCACAAATGGTACCAATGGCTGGAAAGCAAAATAACAATAAACTAAAACACGACAAATAGGGTTACATAAAGTAGAGAGATATAGAACAAAAAGAGTATCATAATATCAATATTTACAATTTTGAGGTGAAACACATGACAATCGACCATGTAATTTAAAAAAAAAAAAAAGATATGATCTGTAGATGACTGACAACAAATATGTATATGTATATGTAGTACGAGTGGTGTAGGTGGAGGGAATGGTTGTATTTTTGTTGTTTATGTCTATATGTTATTGTTTTTGTTTTGTTTTGTATGTCTTAATAAAAAAAAATAAAAAAAAATAAAAAAAAAAAAAGAAATGTAAAATTAGTTACTACCGGTTCTGTGGGCGTGGCTTGGGGGGGTAATATGACTGGGTGGGCATGGCCAACTTTTTTTTTTTTTTACTTTTCAAAGAATTTTTTCTAATGCTTTGAAAAGCCTCTGCTGATCAGGCAACTCAGCTGGGATCGTCAGAGTGGCTTTTTAAAAAATACCTCTCTGCCGATCCTAGCTGAGTTGCCTGATCGACAGAGAGGTATTTTTTTAAGATCAGGCAACTCAGATGGGATCGTTAGAGACTTTTTAAAGCATTTTTTTTACCACCTTTTCGGCCAAGAGGTTGCAGAAAAAAATGCTTTGAAATGCCTCTGATGATCCCAGCTGAGCTGCGCGATCATCAGAGGCTTTTTTTTAAACTTTTAAAAGCATTTTTTCATCGGAAGAGGTTGTAGAAAAAATGCTTTTAAAAGTAAAAAAAAAAAGTCTCCGATAATTGTGCGGCTCAGCTGGGTATGGGGGGTGGGGGGCAGGGATTTTTGCTACCGGTTCTCCAAACCACCCGCCACCATCGCTACCGGATCAGGTGATCAGGAGCATTTCACCCCTGTGCTGGAGATCGATAGATAGGAAAGAACTATGATTCGTATATTGTGGGCCTCAAAATTCGTATTTTGTGTTGGCTTAATAAGATAGCAAATTGGATAGGAAAATGACATAAAAATCAAATATGTAAATGTCTTATTAAATTATATTTTGAAAATTTGGAGTTAATGAAAGCATGTAGAACTTTGGATGTATACAGCCATAACCAGCAAATAAGAAGGTTGTTTTACTCCAGAAGAAAATTCACACCACACCTGGCCTAAAATCCTGGATGGAAGACATCTCTACAAATGTTATATATCTTGACTTTATAACAATATTATGGGCTGTTTGATCAATATGATTCCAGGACTCAATTTGGTATTATAGATGTTATCAAATTGTCATTATTGAAGAATTTTATAATACATAATAATTTAATAAATATTTGAAAATAATTATCTTTATTGCTTCTTTGCTATTTTCAAGTTTATTTTGTTCTGCCTTTTACCTTAACATTTATTACCAAGTTTGATTATTGCTTTTTTCTCATTATACATTAACAAGCAATTTTATAAAGGAGTCAAACTGAAACTAATGACATTTAATTATATAAGTTAAAAAGGAACTGTGTGTGGATGTATGTTGGGCAAGTCAATGTATCTGGATGATAATAATTTACTTTTGTATAAAGCTATTTGTCTCCATATATTTCTTTACACTAATGAATGCAGAAGTCATTAGTTCAAAGTTTACAGCATTCATCCAAGCTCTTTAAACACATTTTACGTAATTTCTTTTCTACGTGTGGAGAATACACTTAGGACTATTTTGCTACAGGAAAAAAAATAAAGTTCACAGGGAATAATTAAGAAGTATACCGCAGAGTTTTCTATGTTGCAATTAAAAATAATAAGACTGCATAAACAAAAAACAAAAAAAAATCAAACCTTATTTTCTATCAGTGATATCGTCTATAAAATTATATGCTCATCTGTTTGTCTTCTCTGGAGTAAACATGTGTTTTTATGCTGTCATCTTAATGAAGTCTCATAAGGCTGCCACAAGCAATTGAACAAGTTACTAGTTAGAAACAGCCACTTGCCTGAACATCAACCATTCTTATTAGCAAAGAAAGACCATAACTATAACTATCCTGGCTACAGAAAATACTGCAAATTCCTTCCTAACATCCTTATCTAGCATCATCTAATTTGCCAGCTCTGTAATCTTATTTAGAGATGAAGTCTCCACAGATGATTAATATTCTGCCCAAGGATAGCTGGAATAATCACTGGTTCAGTTTCCTTCTCAATCCATTAATTTACAAACATTTAATTGCAAATTTACCATTTCCACAAAACATTTGTTCCCATCTAGGTCCTCTAATGAACTGGATATATCAGTTGTCCCAAAGTTACTTAGGGCAAGTCAGTGCAGAAGAATGAATATCTAATTCCAAATAATTATTTTTATTGTTGAAAACCAGGAAGGAAATCAGGTTTTGCACAGTTTAAAAGCATAACTTGCTTTTAAAAATGCTAATGCTGATAGAATTATAAAATGACATTGTAGATGGCCTACAGTAGAGTTTAAAAGTCTTCCCTCTACTTTTGTATTCATGAATAGCAAGATGATTTGAGCATTCACTACAGGGGTAGGTTCTACTTACTTTTACTACCAGTTCACAATGGGGCCGTATGCACAGAAGCTTCCTGATGAGGTCGGGGTCGATGGGTGGAGCCTCCTACCAGTTTTACTACCAGTTCTATAGAACCGGTCCAAACCGGGGGCAACCCACCACTGATTCACTATCCCAAATCACAGGAAAGTGTGATAAACTAGCTAAAAATATGCAATACAGTTGAGGAATGACAAAATAAGCACAACAGATACAAACTTGGGAGTGGTGGTCATACTTTTCAGAATTTTTCAACAATCAAAAGGTTTTTTTTTCTTTTTAAGGGCCCCCACCTACAACAACACACAATTTCTGCTCTTCTAGAACTACTATTAAAAAGCTTGTCTCCCAGTATATAATTGAATTAACTTGGCCCATTTTTAACATGCTGATTCTAGTAACTTGTTTTCTAATAAAATTAACTTGGATAGTACCCAGTTTACTAGTATAAAACAAAAAGTTTGCGTTAACTTTTTAAATAATAAAACTAGACATGTAAATGAGAGGTTTTAATTGCAATCCTGTATACACGGAAGAAGCCCAACTGAAAGAAGGCTTTCTTATTTCTAGAAAAGGGAGTTTACATGAATAGCTGAATATTTGGTGGTTGAAGATAATCGTAAAGTTTGAAGCAAAGGAATGATAGTCTTGAGCAGGGCTGTCAAACTCGCAGCCCATGGGCCAGATGCGTCACATGCTGGCCATGCCCATGCCTGGTTTAGCGAAGGGGGGGGAAAGTCCCTATACGTCATGTGACACTGCCATGATGACATGAGTTTGACACCCCTGGTCTTGAGGAGCTATGGTACATTATATGAACCAGGTGTTCTGTTCAGATTGGGAAAGGAAGACACCAAATTATCAGGGTTATCAGTGTGTGGAAGAAAAGTCAAGAAGGCAATGCCAAGAGAAAACGAAACTTCTACAGCTCCACTGAAGTTTGTGAAAGAGTGGAAACTTTCAAGGACAATTTAGCAGGTGTGCAAGTGAGACAGATAATTCCCATAACAATGGGAACTGGGGAAATCATTGATTATTACTATGTACTGGACCTGAGAAATTCAGAGTTAGTTTTACTTCAGCTTTTCCAAATTATGTATTCAATAAACCATTAAGTTTTTCAGAAATGAAAATGATCCTGGACTTTTAGTTGGATACCCAAGCTGGATGTTGACAGGCAGCCATGACTGTCTGATCTAAACTCTTCCCCTTGTTGCAATGAGTGTAGAATGAGTCAGGGCCACAATCAGATGGCTGTTCAATTCTCTACTGTGGATGCCCTTGAAGGTTATGGAACCAAATCTCTTCTTCTACAGGTTGATAAATTCTGTTAGCTTTACCCAGCATAAACTGATGGAGGATTTATGGAAGGTAGAGATAAAAGGATTGCATAGGATTTGAGTTTTCTGGCCCTAGAATCTGAAGCCACACCTGTTGGTTGTTTGATATGAATGTCATTTAATAATAGTCATGATTGCAACTTTATATTAGTTAATGAATTTATATGCAGGAATACTTACTTTGGTCTAAGAAATTAAAGGATGGAAGGAAGTTAAAAGGATACTACTAGAACTATGTCTAACATATTAATTTCATGATTAGTTGACCCATGAATAGGCATGGTTATTAGTTTTGTGAAAATATGGGTTGGGAGAATAGATCATGGAAAAACATGAAACAAAACACTGTGTTTACATTTTGTAAAAACAATCTTTTTATATTGTTGAAATGTGGGAGGGATAAGTATATGGAAAGTGCTTTGCCATCAATGTGAAACCATAGGAGTGAAATAATCAGCCTTATTTTTTAATTTTTTTCCAATTCACCATCTTTGGGGATCTCGCTCTCCCTCCCTCCCCCCACCTCTCTCTCTCTTGAATGTTTTCCATTATTGACATTCTGTGTTGTAATTTTATCCTTTCTTGTTGCTTACAAAAGTTTAGCTCAGAGGAGAAGAATGCAGGAGTCCAGGAATTGCACCTCACAATTCACATATTCCCAGATCTCCTAGACCATTTTTAAAGTGAAAATTCCTTTGTTCTTGCTCTTTCTACTTGGTAAGACTGTGTTGACCCAACAGATTCCCTTTTGCAATCTCCAATGAATTGTTTTTTCTCCAGAAGCCTGGCATTCACCCACATTTCCTGCTTTTTCCTTATCACTCCCAACATGCTGTGTAACTTTGATACAGAGTGACTGGCAGTTTAAGAAAACAGAATATCCCCATATATCCAGGCTCTCCAGTGGCTAGAGAAAATTATTCTTTATTTCTTATTATATTTTTGAATAAAACACAGCATTCAATTTGTGTGTGTGTGTGTGTGTGTGTACATACATATGCATACACACACATATTTACACACACACACACATATATGTATGTGTGTATGTATATATATATATATATATATATATATATATATATATGTTCATTGCTCATTCTATTTTATTCGCAATAAAGCACACACACACACACACACACACACACACTTTATTGCGAATAAAATAGAATGAGCAATGAGTAGCCAAGAAAATATAGTATAACAACACTACTCATTTTTGTATTTTAGGGTGGGTTTGGGTGACTTTTCAGTAATTTCCTAGTGTTTCAGAGCCTACCCCTGATTAAATGGTATGCAAGAGCTGCTGTAAATGAGAGTCTGCTGAGACCTTGTCTCTTATATTTAACATAATCTACGATAATAAGCTTACGATATGAGGATAGAGTCCCAAAGGTGGTTTTTTCAAGAGGCAACTAGACTTTCTGGTTTTTCTTTGAAGATGTTTCACTTCTCACCCAAGACGTTTCTTCAGCTCTGACTGTATGGTGGAGAATGGAAGGATTTATGCTCCTTGCAGACAGCTGGTCATTTGCATTCTTTGAAAGGGTAGTTGAGGCCACCTGGAGGTTTATCTTTGTCATCAAGATTACCTGAGTAGTGCAAATGGGGTGAAGCCTTCTTGGAACCACTGAAAGGACTGTGTTGTGGACTGGAAATAGATGATGTCGTATCCCTCCCCCTCTGTTGAGAGCGGGCTATTCAATTTTGAAATAGATGACCTCTTTAACCCCTCTTTCAAACCAGAGGTCCTATCTATTCAAAATGTGGACTTTGCTGCCTTCAAAAGAATGGCCTTTTTCTTTTAAATGTAGATAGACTGCTGAATCTTGTCCTAATGAGTTTGTTCTCTATGTTGTGCCATACATTTATGAAATGGTTGTTTTGTGTGTGTATATATATATATATATATATATATATATATATATATATATATATGAATGACTGAATTCTTGACTTTGCAAAGTTCCTTTTTCTTCACTAGTCTTCATCAGCCTTCTACAGGAAAACCGCAACACCATTTTATTATATTAAATTATGCTAATTTAAATTGTGTGCCTTTGTTAGTGGCCTGACAACTGTGAGATCTGGTCATTTTGACAATTTGTTATTATGGTAATGCAGAATACAGATAAATATATGTGCTCAGGTTGAAATCTGGAATGACCTGGCTGGAACTGATCAGGTTAACATTCTATTTGAGGACCTACAGAGCTAATTGTACAGGACATTCAAGACAACCGGGAAGCATTCATCCAAAGCAGCGTGATTATGGACAGATGACTCTAACGAGAGAGTAGAGGCAGAACTATGGAGTGAAGAGGTAGTATGAAAAATATGGAGTAAAGAGGTAGTATGAGAAATATGGAGTGAAGAGGTAGTATGAGAAGCACATAAAATAGATATAGCAGCTTTTGCCTTTGTAACATAATCATATAGGTGTTATTTTGAAAACTAAAAGCCCAGTTGGAAGACATTCATCATATACCTTATAGTTAGATGTGGGTGTTTGCATAATCCCAGATGAAGAACAGGTAGGGGCAGAATAGCATTCAAAGAAAAAGGATGAGGGAATTAATAGGGTGGATCAACATGAACACCTCAGCTAGCATGTGATTCCCTGGTATGTTCTCTTTGAAAACATCTGTCTTCCTGGAATCAGATCCTGGGCAGTGAGCTAGTCCAAACCAACAACTAAAGTTTATTCCATACTTAGAATGAAACAGATGGAAATAAATTTCCTTTGGAGTGGGGAGGTAACCATTCTTTAACGAAGAACCATAATTCTCCCTCTTCTTCTCTTCAGGGCTTCTTTAACCTCCTTGTTTCTCAGGCTGTAGATCATGGGATTCAACATGGGGATCACAAGTGTGTAGAAAACTGAAGCTATTTTATCGGTGCCTAGGGAGTGATTCGTACTTGGCTGCAAATACATGAAGATCAAGGTTCCATAGAAGATGGTGACAGTTGTCAGGTGAGAAGCACAGGTAGAGAAAGCTTTGTGTCGTCCTTGAGCTGAGCTGATTCTTAGGATGGCAGACAGAATAAACACATAAGAGATAAGAACAATAAGAAGGGAGACTATCATATCAAAGCCAGCAAAAGCATAGATCAATATTTGTTTGGTGCTGGTATCAGAACAGGAGAGGGCCAAAAGCGGGAGATCATCACAATAGAAATGGTTAATCACATTTGAAGAACAGAATGATAGTCGGAATGTAACGATGGTGTGGAACAGGGCAACAGAAAAGCTATATATATAAGGTGCAGCTACTAACTGGATGCAGACTCTCTGGGACATAATGGATCGATAAAGCAGTGGGTTACAGATGGCAACGTAGCGGTCATAGGCCATCACTGCCAGCAGGAAGCACTCTGTGATCATGAAAGTCAAGAAAGAGCCCAGCTGGGCTGCACAAGCATGGAATGAAATGGTTTTCTTAACTGCTAAGAGGCTTGCCAGCATTTTGGGGGCAATAACGGAGGAATAGCAGAGATCAACAAATGCCAAGTGGGTGAGGAAGAAATACATAGGGCTATGTAGCTGTCTGTCAGTCTGAATCAAAAGGATTATGCCCAGGTTTCCCATTAGAGTGATGCTGTAATTCAAGAGGAAGATGGCAAAGAGGGGCATCTGCAGCTCAGGGCGGTCGGTGATTCCAAATAAAACAAATTCCTTCACTGTACTCACAGTTGAATTGATATCTGCCATTTATTCCATCACCTCAGTTAAATTCTGCTCAGGAAACGGATGAAGAAGGAATACACTTTCGTCTTTAATGTTGAGTCATACTCTCTCATACTCAAGAGATGATAAATTCTTCTGGGTCTATTTTATTTAAAATTTAACCACTGTTCATTCTACTGACACAGACATCCTGATATCATTTTAGCTGTACCATCTGAAATTATTTTAGAGCAATACCATGAAGATTTGTTCCCATTATAAAAGTGCATTATATTTCATAAAGCACTTGAATGCCACAGCAACACTAAGAAGATTAGCTTATGTGCAGTAAAACATCTCAGTCCTCAGCTGGAAAAAAGTTAGGTTCTATCTCAACACATACACACACTGTAAGATGGACCTGGAAAGCTGAACCACCCTTATATCAGATGTACTGAAAAGTCCAGAATTGGTCAAGACTTAACTAGCTGCCTGATAAAGTTTCACATAGACCTTGTAGAATCTGGATTGCTTCGCTCGGGTTTCTTGTTTCTGTAAGAAAAAAAGGCATATTTTTAGAAAAATTATAAGCCGCATGCAAGAGTTCTCATAGTATTAATTTTTATTTCATCATATAGCTTTTCAGAAGATTTTCTAAGAAAGCTAAGATCACACAAACAATTGACACCTATGAGATTTTCACTTTTGATTTGCACCCCATCCACTTAACATCCCGTAGAAAGTTGCTTTGTCAGCAGAATTTGATATAGAACTTAGCTATGTGTAGCTAAGGCTGCTCAGGGCATTTCTTCTTGATATTATGACCTGTCCTGGCTTACATTTTGAAAATGAGATAATACGTTGGAGTGTAACTACTTTTGGATGCTAATTTCTCCACATTTTGTGTCATACTTTTCTGAAAGAAAGAATGTTTCATGAGAAAGGACATTGAGAAATTTATATTTTGAGGAAAAATAAATGTTTAGAAATGCATATTTTAAAAAATTCAGTGCTATTTTTTTAAAAAAAATCCATCTCAATACACAGTGAAGATTTTCTTGATTCTTTTTTAAAACCCTGATATAACTTTGTTTTCCAGAAGCCAAGTCTTGGAGCTATTCCAGTTTGAGACTGATATTTAAAAACCAACCAACCGATGAATTACTAGGTTATTCCCAGACAAATGCACATTATTTACTCTGAGATTCTCCCCATCTAAATGTGGTTGCAAAGGGCTAAGAGGCACTTTTTAACTTGGTATTTTTCCCAGCCTACCTTTCTCTGCACCTTCTCTTCCATCTGTTGTTTACAGAGGCTTGCCCTCATCAGGTATCTGCTTCAGTATGAGTGCCTTTGCCCTTCTAATAAATTGCTTTCAGAGGTTTCTCAAGATCTTCTGCTCCTCAGAGATTTTCCTTGTGAGACTTGATGCCTGTGGGAGAGGAGCTGAGTTTGTAAATAACAAATCTGTAATGATGGTGAGATGAAGAAAACATATATCCAAAATGCACATTCTAGATTCTCAATGTCAGTGAATTTCTATAAGTCATTTCTCAATTATTCAAGTGATTATTTACCATATCCTTCTGGGTTGGTGGTACAAGTATTGGCATCTTCATGACCCATGAAGCTGAGACTAAGACAAACAGAAAGCAAGGCGACTAAGGTTCATGAGCTATAACTGTTCTGTTATACTATAAACCTTTCAACAAATGCCAAGGAAGAGAGAGTGGTAGGCTATGAAACAGGAAACAGCAAAGTCTTGAAACAATAAAAGAGAGAGCTTTTGCCATGCAAATTATTCCACTGGTACAAGGCTGCTTACTCAGAGAGTGTTTCTTAACCTCAGCTAAGATGGGTGGACGTCAAGGCTTATAATTCCCCAAGCTGACTGGACTAAGATACTGAAAACCAATTACTATTTTACTATTGAAATTATGAATGTTTTCTTCCTATATTAATAAAAAGGCCATAATTCTGATAGCATGTTTTCAGACAAAACTCCCAGTGACAACCAAGACCAGACAGGGTTTTTTAGAAGTAGTACCTAGCCAACTCCCCATCAGAGATTTTACAATGGACAAAGAGGTGGCATCCTTGGTGGGAGATTGTGGCGCAGTGCAAGTGCACATTGGGGTTGTACAACACTGAAGCATCGAATGATGCCATCAGTTGGCAGCAGAAGATGGGGAGAAGTTGTCCTGGAATATTAGGCAGTACTACGTGACTTCTTCAATAGTAAACTTAAATATCATATCTTGATAAGTGGCTTGAGATAGAAATAAATACATGACATCCCTTATTTTAAGATGAGGTTGATAACCCAAAACCACATTACTTCATGCCCTTTAGATGTGTCAAAAGAGTTTAGTAAGGATTGGTTGCAATTGCCTTTCTGGGGAAGATGTAATTTCAGAGTTGAAACATTAACTCATGCCCAGATTTGTCCTATTATGGTCACATTTTGGACTAAACTCACAGAATTGTTGATATAACTCTAGACTGCACATTAAAAATGCATAGGTTCTTCTTGTTTAAATCTTGTCTACATCAATCAAGACATCAAGAACTGTAGAGTTTTTGAGAATGTAAACCAACTAAAACTTATTATACAACACTAAAAAAGGAAAACAGCGTTGAATTTGTAACATTAGTTTGTTGATTTGCGTTGGCATTTGAACTATATCTTTATTTTTGACAAAGGGACAAGAAAGATGATTTTCAGGCAGTATGAACAGTATTTCAAAGTTGTCCTACTGTATAACATGTAGATCTTTGGGACAAAAATGTCCCTAATTTGGTTCAACCGACAGGATGGTGGCATAAATTACTCACAGATCCTCTACTTAAATGATTTTCATTATTCTGCCTGGCATCAACAAGCAGAAAAAAACAAATGTCACAGGAGAATGGAAACCTTCAGGGAATTTTAAAACCAGAGTTTAAATAAATGGAGCCTTCACTCACTCAGCAATTTCTGCAATGCTATCAGTATTTCATTCCCAGGTAAGCTGTATATTTTGAGAATAGTATTCTCAGAAAGAGGCCTTGGAAATTTTTGCTAGAAGCTCTAGCTTACAGCAGTCCCATAACATTACTTATGTGGGTCCCTTAGAACAAAGAAAAGGATGCATCAGTGCTGAAATTATAGTTATTTATTCTCCCATTAGAAGCAGTAGAAGAAATTCGGCGGGGGTGGGGGGGAATCTATTAAGTACAAGTATGGGAAAAAGTAACTTCTTATTCTTTCTGGTAGGGTTTAGGAAGTCTTGTTCCTGTTAAATTGTTAATACATTTGGAAAATGTATCATACACAAAGTTCTGTCCGTCTTTCAAAAATAAGAGGTAAGTACATGTTTCCTCTTTCTATTTATTTACAGAGAATATACCCTGCTCTATCATTGGACAGGACCAGAATAAATGAAAATAATAGAATTTTCCAACTATCCATCTCTCAATAAACAGCATGTCTAAATTAATTTGCCAAAGTACCAAGACAATGGTTTTCAACCGATGATAATTGTGTACTTAAACTGATCCCCAGCAAGTCACTTTCCAGATGGCAACTGAATTCCTCATGTGATAGTATGCTTTCAGAGCTAAATGCAATGTGAGGAGACAGAAAACTCCGGTTTCCTGATCATCTGCTTGGGGCATAGCTGGGTTTTACATAGCAAAAATTATGACAATCTGTATTTATAGTAAGCAGAAAAGGGTAGAGAATGGGAGTAAATCATAAATAGAATAGTAAGGAAGACCATATTCTAGCATGTAGTATGTTATTCTGATAATATATAGGAAGTCTCAAGCTGGATATTGTGTTTAATTCAGTGTTATCAGAAGGAGCAGTGAGTCTCCTTAATTTGAAAGGAGAGCATAGCCCTAGGGATTGAGTTAAACTCTTCTCTTATACATTTTCTCCATCTTAACACATCTTTACACCACCACAAGTTTAAGGGATAGCATTGAATCCACAGCTAGAGGATATATAAACTAGGAGGAAGGGGAGGAATACTTGCATTAGGTTACATTGACATTTGAAAGAAAAAAAGGCATACATCTATAGATTTCAAAATAATATAATCTCATACACATTCTATGTGATAGGCAGAAATGTAATTATTTCAATTTATATTGAAATTGTATTGGTCCTGTGTTTATGAGCCGAGGTGGCGCAATGGTTAGAGTGCAGTCAGGGCCGGATTTAGATGAAAAGAGGCCCTAGGCTATTCCACTTATGAGGCCCTTTCACCTCCCATTTTTAAGTTTGTAAATTACATGAGAGATAATAAAAGGCCCCTTTTGATCTTGAGGCCCTAGGCTGAAGCCTAGTTAGCCTAAAGGAAAATCCAGCCCTGAGTGCAGTACTGCAGCTACTTCAGCTGACTGCTAGTTCAGCAGATCAGCGGATCAAATCTCACCAGCTCAAGGTTGACTCAGTCTTCCATCCTTCCAAGGTGGGTAAAACGAGGACCCAGATTGTTGGGGGCAATATGCTATTTAGTATACTGTCTATTGGTGTAAGCCTCCCAGAGTCCTTGGAGAGTGGGCAGCATAGAAATATGACAAATAAATAAATAAACAAACAAACAAACAAACAAACAAAGTTACCTTATAAAATAAGCAGTAAATTCCAATCTTTGTCTAATTACATTTTTTTCCCTTCCCAACAATTAATATACAAAGAAGAAATTTCTATGTGGAATCACACACGGGTCTCCAAGTTTATTCTCCTGGGTATCACAGATCTAAAAGAACTGCAACTGCCCCTCTTTGTGTTGTTCCTACTGGTGTACATTATCACCCTGGTGGGGAATCTAGGAATGATCGCACTAATCAAGACAGATTCCCGACTCCACATTCCCATGTATTTTTTTCTCAGTAATTTGGCATTTATAGACGTCAACTATTCTTCCAGCATTACGCCCAATATGTTGGTGTCTCTCTTAACAGAAAGGAAAAGCATTGGATTTGCTGCCTGCGCCATTCAAATGTTTGTGTTCGTTGTATGTGGAAGCACTGAATGTCTTTTTCTGGCTGTGATGGCCTTTGATAGGTATGTGGCTATTTGTCAGCCTCTGCGTTATTCAGTGATCATGTCAGGAAAAATCTGTGTTTGGTTGGCAGCTATTTCGTATTTCCTTGGCATTTTCTATGCAGTTTTACACACCACGCTCAGTTTTTCTTTATCCTTTTGTGGACCAAACGTGATCAATCATTACTACTGTGATATCCCCCCACTCTTAAAGCTTTCTTGCTCTGATACTCAGACCAATGAGACTGTAATATTTGCACAAGTGAGTATAAACTGTGTAGGCACCACAGTAATCATCTTGTTCTCATATGCCTCTATCTTAACCACCATTTTAAAGATCCGTTCTACACAGAGCAGACGCAAGGCCTTTTCCACCTGTTCTTCTCACCTGATTGTTGTCAGCTTATTCTATGGGACGATCTTCTTTATGTATTTACGGCCCACCTCCACATATTCCTTGGAACAAGACAAAGTGGCATCTTTGTTCTACACAGTGGTAATTCCCATGTTGAATCCTCTCATCTACAGCCTGAGGAACAAAGAAGTGAAGGAGGCATTTTGGAGATTCTTTAGGAAGACAGTGTAATGGTGGAGAACAGTTGTGAAATATTGTCCCTATGTATTCATATATAATAATTTATATATGTATTCATATATAGTACCTGCATGAATTCATATACCGGTAGTAGCATCAAATACCATTTTTTGCTCAAGAATATCATGATTGTATTTGTTTATGACTGTTCTGGGGTGGAGTTGTGTCACTCTATTTCAGAAAGTAATATGAACTCTTCTGTGCAGCTGAAAGGCATGTATGATAACAAAACATTAGTGGACCATATTTTTCACCATTAAATGTTGTCTACAAAATCTTATTTATTTCTAAAGGTAAGGCATTTATACATCACGTGTTTCCAGCAAAGCCAGCCTGCAGCTCTAAATTCTGTTTTACTCTAAATTCAGCAACTAGCAATAATCCAAAATATATTAAATATGATTAAACTATTATTATTAGGTCCTTTTAAAGATGAGTGCCCGGATGAAGTCAGCTGTAGCTGTCTTGGCAATCTTTTCAGAAAGTGGCTTGTCATTGCCTTATTCTTAGGTTTGTGAGAGTGTGATCAGCCTCGAAATAACTCAGATGCCTTCATGCCTAAGACAGGACTAGAATTCATGGTCTCAGTTTCTAGCCTTGTGTCTTTAACCATTATACCAAACTGTCTGTTCATAAAACAGCAAATAGTCACAAAATGCTTTGGGGTGTGATTGAAGATAATGTCTGTTACTTATGAAGCCCTACATGGCATAAGTCCTGATCACTTCAGGAACTGCCTGTTTTCCATCAATCTTGTAGGGTATTTATGCTCTGGGTTCCTTCAATTAACAAAGAATCTGCAACTCAGGATCCCGTGTGTGTGTGCGCTTGTGTGTGTGCTTATGTGTGTGTGCACGCGCACGTGTGCGCATGTGCGTGCAGCACCTGCCCACTAGAATAAGTGCTCTGGGTGGGTAGCCTCCTATTGGTATTTTGGAGGACCTGGCTGTTTGCACAGGTCTTGGGCTGGACAGTTGACAGCTGGGGTAGTGTGGGCATGTTTCTTGTGGTTGTCCAGCTTTTGCCATCTTTGGTTTCGGTCTTATGGTTGTATTGCTTTGTTGTTATTTTTTTTCCTGTGCTTGTACTTTGTGATCTGCCCAGAGTTGCTGGGAGTCAAGTAAATAAAATAAATAAAAATGGATCAAATAAAACAGCAATCAGAATTTTAAAGAACAGCACAGAAACATGGGATTAACACAGAAATTAGCAGACAGCAGAACAAATGGAGGCTCTATGGAACAAAGGTAACTGCATAAATGTAAATTTTATTTATTTTTTCTTGAAGAAGAAGAAGAAAAAAGAAGAGACAGTCTCGGCCATTAGAAGAGGAAATTACAGCGGTGCTATTGAAAAGGTCCTCATTTTAGGACATTCCAGGTGAATGTGTTTCTGCATTGGCATGGAAAGAAAGCTGGTAAGGTAGTAAGAGCAGCTGAGTCTTGAAGTTAGCTTCCAAAATGCTTCCTGTTCCTTTTGGTGATGCTGATGCTGCCATGTTAAAAAAAGAAGAAGTTAAATATATATTGATTGAGGTACATCACTACTGTCCTCCTTTCTTAGACTATTTGAGAGGCAATTGTAATGCAATAGTCAAGATGGATTATAACCAAGATCTGGATAATCATTGTCACGTCCAGAAATCCACTGTTCTGACCTAGGCTTCCTGAGAAAGCATAAATCACAATCGTAGTCCCAAAAAACCTCTTTTATTGAGACGGCTGTGAATTATGGTCATTCACAACCCATAATGATTCACAAACAGGCTGTGAAGATTCTGACAGATGTCTGCTTGAGTTGACACAGTTTTTCAGGGTAATGTTGATAAGCACCCATCTTTATCTCCCTTGAAACACTGCCAGAGACCTAATTGTCAATTAGTTTTGCAAGGCCAAATGGAGCACAGAGTCAAACGGACTTCCCAGAGCTTGGATTGACTATATGAACTAATTGCTCCCTGTAAAGTCTCACATCCGTTTGCTCCTCTTTTATGTCTTATGGAAGGGGCCAATCATCTCCAAACTTTACTCCCGAGTCACCCGTTTTTTTCTTAATTGTTCTTGCCTTCTGGCAGCTCTGCGCATGCGCACACTGGGAATGGGCTCACACTGTTTCTGCCTCGCTGATGTCAGATTCCAGAGGCTCTGGAGGCAGCACATAACTACCAGATGGCCCTGGCCCCCTCTCTGCCTCCGACACAGAGCCCTCATCCGAGCCTTCCCCAGACTCCAGGACTGGCCCACATTCCTCCCCAACCTCTTCACTGTCTGAATCTGCTGCCAGCTCTGCTGGGCTGCTGGCAGGCCACAACATCCACTAGCTAACGTATGCCCCTCCAGATCAAACCCTGTAAATCTCGTGGCCAAAGGACATTCTCATCCTGTGAATCTGCTCTTTCTCGGGGAAACAGTTCCATCTAAATCAGGCTTGGTCATATTCTAATTGTCCTAATTCAATGTTCTCCCAATACATCTCTCCTTTCTGGAATTAGTTTTAAATTTGTTCTTTCTCAACCACTCCATTATTGACTTCTATGTGATCACTTCCTTGGAGTTAGTTGATACAATGCTGTTTTAGACATCCCATTCCAACATTCTAAATTTTGCCCCCTAGAAGTCTTACATAGATCAGTATTTCTTGTGTCATGATCCTTTCCCACTTTTAAGACTTATGGAGGACCCCAACAAATTTCTTCATATTTGTTGATATTGATGCATTTGTAGAATATTTATTTAATGAATCACATAATACAATATTAAATCCATTAGTTATTAACATCAATAAAATATTTTTCATGAAAAAAATATTTTTAAACAAATTAAAGCAATGAGAAGAGTGATTATTTTAAAATTTATTTGTATCCCACCTTTATTATTTTTTTCAAATGACTCAAGGCAGCAAACACACCCAACACAACTTCCTCCACCTGTTTTCCCAACAAAAACAACAATCCTTTGAGGTGGATTGGACTGAGAGAGAAAGAGATTGGCCCAAAGTATCTCAGCCATCTTCATGGCTAAGGCAGGATTTGAACTCACGGTCTCTTGCTTTCTAGTTTGGTGCTTCAACCACTGGCTTTTAAACTGTTGCAAATACCTTTAGTATCTGGCAAATAATTTTGATTCTGGGGACTCCTGAGAGGGGCCTCCAGGGACCCTTAGACTATACCTTAACAAATACGGATGTAGATGTTAGTCAGTATAGGAAATGAGATAGAATCCTATGGAACACTACAATCAATACCCATGGGAGTAAAAGTAGATCTCCAATGCCATCTTTTGGACATCATTCAGCAAGCAGGCCTGAACCATGGCACCACAGTATCCCAAGGCCCCAATCCCACTAGAATGTGAATGGTATTGGAAATCACTCAGAGTTAAAGAAGAAGAATCCAAATACACTCCCCACCTCCTATATCTGGTTCCCAGCATAGATCATTTACCAAGGGAGCCAAAGTAGTCTCAGTACCATAACTTGGATGAAATCCTGACTGGAATACATTCAGAAAATTATGAAAGGAAGAAAATGTAGCTTATAAGTTGCTCAAATTTTCCTTGGGAACAGGATTTTCCCAGGCATATTACTGTGGTCCAAAAGTAAATCTGAACTGAAAGCTGTCAGCCTCACTTTCCTTAGAGATTCTCTGTGAATCTAACCCGAGGTTGTTGGTTTTTTTTTGTTTTGTTTTTTTTTGCAATGACTTGAAAGACGTCTAACTCTAACCATAGCTCCAATTTTCACTGAAAATAGTATTTCCCTATACATTTTACTGCGGTCCAAAACCAAGTCCAAACAGAAAGCTGTCATCTTCACTTTTCTCACAGAGCAAATTGAAATTTGGAAAATTTCACAGGAAAATTGAAATTTGAGCTCAGGTATTGGCCCTGACTTCAAGGAGGCCTAACCCTAGCTCCAATATTTACTGAGAATAGGATTTCCCAATGCATTTTACTGTGGTCCAAAAGTAAGTCTGAACTGAAAGCTATCATCCATTGCAAAGCTAGAGAGGCTTTGCAAATCTAACATTGAGGTTGCTCATTGGTCATGACTTGAAGCAAATCTAACTCTGACTTGTGATGTTGGATTTCCAACCAAAATTTGAGAAAACCTAACTCTAACTCTACATGGCATTTTCCCTCCAATGGGGTTTTCCCATGCATATTCCCTCACAAGCAAACTGAGCCAAAATGGGAAAATAAAAGTTCTACTACACCAAAAGAGCCTCTCTGAATCTCATTGGAATGTTGGGTTTCCTCCAGGATGTATATAAATCTCATCCAAATCCCAGGTGGAATTTCCTCTCCAGTGGGTTTTCCCATGCATTTTCTCTTGGAGGTAAACTAAATGAAAAGCCTCAATGAACCTGACAAAGTTGCTGAATTTACTCCTCGAAGTCAAGGAATTTATTTCCAGTTTTTGGAAAACAGGCTCATAGCGGACATTCATTTCCTTAATGACCATAGTGTTTGCTTAAGAAGCATCACATAAATGGTCATAAAATTGGGTCAGTCACATGGGTGACCTGCTTTAGGACTGTCACAACTTATGATCCTAATGGCCGGGCTCCATTACAGTCATAAGTTGAGACTAGCTGTAAAAGGGCACCCTTCCTTCCTTCCTTCCTTCCTTCCTTCCTTCCTTCCTTCCTTCCTTCTTTCCTTCCTTCCTTCCTTCCTTCCTTCCTTCCTCTCTCTCTCCCTCTCTCTCTTTCTTTCTTATAATTTAAATATCCATGATAGTACATGTTTCTCTTTAGTGTTTGTATGTGTGCATGTATTTATTTGTTTGTTTGTTTGTTTATATCCTGCTTTTATTATTATTTTTACAAATAACTCAAAATGGCAAACCTATGCAACACACCTTCCTCCTCTTGTTTTCCCCCCAACAACAACCCTGGCGGAAAGAAAGTGGCTGGCTCAAAGACACCCATCTGGCTTTCATGGTTAAAGTGGGACTTGAACACTGTCTTCTGCTTTCTAGCCTAGTGCCTTAACCACTAAACCAAACTACTTTTATACAGTAAAATAAAGTAACAATAAGAGAAAACATGGAATAATTGAACAATGACAGATTGCAATTTATTATAATTGTGTATCTTTAATAGAAATATATAAGTTGATTGAATGTAATAACTATGATCAATTGTACTAGTTTTACTTGTTTTAGACTGTATGACACTCAGGTGCCACACTGCTCACACATTGATTTGATATCTTTGTAAAAAAAATAAGAAATAAAAAACTTTTAAAAACCCCAGTAAACCAAACTAGTAATCATTCTGATCTCTCTAGAAACAAGAGAGTAGAATAGATTTTGGGCTAATGTAATGATCCAATAATAATGAATATTTACCAACTAAATTTAATAGTTTTGATTTATCATGGGGAATCATTAGATATTGCTTGAATATATCTATAATTGTACAATTGCAATCTTCCAATTAAGTCAAACCCAGTTGGAACAACATTCATTAATTATGACAATGTGTTGTGTGTTCATTGCTGAGTTTGTTTTTTTAACAAACAGGATAACATTGAATTAAATCTTTAGCATTCAGAAGGTCTTCTGAAAGAAAGAACAGACTCAAGAAGTAGAGATAATATATTATGAAGAAAACTTTCTCTGCCATTATTACAGAAGGCTTATACTGTAAGCAAGCTTGGATAAGGAGATGTTGAGAGTCATGCCATCTTTCTTAATCTTAAAGTGGTTTTTTTCTTCCATTGCTAAATGCATAGATTAATTAGAAGATCAAAATAAAGGCATATTCCACAGAATTTTCCTAACAGAAGTTTAGCCAGAAAAAATAGAGTATCCACTTTTTACAAAGCAAAGTAGTCTACATGATATGATTTTTGGCATGTTGATCCCAAAAATATAATTTGACCAAGCAGAAATATTTGATGTATAGTTTATGAAGAAACATGAGATCTCATTCACCTGGCAGGTTATGTCTGTATCACACCATATATGTTCACCAAGCATGTTTTGCTCTGATGGTTCTATTCTTTGTGATTAGTCTTCTGAGAAATGCATGTCAAACATTTCCCCAAATGATGGGGGCAAAAGTTAAAAGGGGACAATTCTATACCACATCCAAAAACTCCTACATTCTTTATCTACACCCATAAATGAATCCTTCTGAACCACAATATATCTCATTTATTCCTAGAGTAAGAAATTTCCAGTGCAGCAATTAAACTTGCAAAGAATCCCCCCTCTACTTTAGATGGATCTTCTGGGATGCTTTCTTTAAAGGTAATTGCCATGCAGGGGAAGATCACATGGGGATCACAGATAATAGATAGGGCAAACATTTCCCTCTGCAGCTTCACCACTTGCACACTCCTAAAGAACCCCTTGCTTTCATGTTGCAATTAGATTTGCTAAACAAATAAACTTCTGATACCAAAAGAATCTGATTGCTATTTGAGGACCACGGTCAGGAAGACTCAGTGGCCACATTGAACCTTAGGCTTGAGGTTTTCTGATCTGATCTAAAAGTATGCCTATGAGACATGTCAAGATTTCCTCCCTGGTTTTAATTTTCCCAACATACAGTATAACATCTAAGAACATTAAAGATCTCAAAAGAGGTCCCAAAAGAGGTAAAATTATAAATAAATTAATAAATTAAAGGATGTTTAGTGTACACACAATGTACCAGTGTCATATTGATGGCTTACCTTTTTATTTTACTTATGCAATGGTCTGGATTGAGTGAATATAGTACTACTAAAGAATAAGCGTATATATTTCTGGGGTTCAAATCAGTATACCAGCTGATACTGATTAATGTCCAGATATTAATAAATATGTTTTCTTTTTTTAAAATTCTCAACAGGAAATTCAGATAGATGGAGAAGTCTCTGTTCAATCACTCAAGAGTCACCCAATTTATTTTTCTGGGTATTACAAGTAAGCCTGAACTCAAACTTCCTTTATTCATTTTGTTTCTTATTGTGTATATCATTACTGTGGTAGCGAATTTGGGGATTATTTTTATAATCAGATTTGATGCCCGGCTTCACACTCCTATGTATTTCTTCCTTAGTAATCTAGCTTTTGCTGATACCGGTTATTCATCAGCTATTACTCCTAAAATGTTGGCGGATTTTTTAATGGAGAAGAAAATTATTGGAATATTTGGCTGTGCAGTTCAAATGTTCTTTTGTGTCCTCTGCGGGAGCGGTGAATGTCTCCTACTGGCTGTGATGGCCTTTGATCGGTATGTGGCCATCTGTAGCCCACTGAATTATTCAATCATCATGTCAGAAAAATGGTGTGTCTGGCTAGTAGCTGTTTCATATGTTCTAAGCATTTGTTATTCAGTTTTATACATTGTGTGTGTCTTTAGTTTACCCTTTTGTGGACCAAATGTGATCAATCATTTTTATTGTGATATTCCTCCACTGCTAAAACTTTCATGCTCTGATACTCACATTAATCAGATAGTAATAATTGTACAAGTAAGTATAAATTGTGTAAGTACTACACTGATCGTTCTGATTTCATATGCTTGTATTCTGTCTACTGTTCTGAAGATCCGCTCCACTACGAGCAAATCCAAAGCCTTTTCCACCTGTTCTTCTCATCTGATTGTTGTCAGCTTATTCTACGGGACAATCTTTTTTATGTATTTACGGCCCAGTTCTACATATGCACTAGAAGAAGACAAAGTGGCATCTTTATTTTATACAGTGGTGATTCCCATGTTGAACCCTCTCATCTACAGTCTGAGGAACAAAGATATGAAGGAGGCATTTCAGAAAATTTTGGGGAAATTGATGTAATTTGAAAGTACATTATTAGGTCAGTAAAAGTGTAGATACCTATACTTTGTATATGCAACTTTAATTGTCTGAAATAAAGTTCTGTATGGGTTGAGCACACAGCTAGGAAACTGAATGAGTACTAACCCAAGTAATAAGATAACTATTTAGACTACAGTACACCTGCAAGGTTAACTTTTCTTTCAAATTCTAGTTTATGATGCATATATATTTGCTTTCACAGAAAGCATTAAACAGGTGATCTGATGGTATTTATAACACCATAATGCCACAAAACGACATAATGTGATTCTGCCGATAATATCAAAGCTAAATGTTTGAATGGCTATTTAGGTTTTCTTCTCTAAATATTTATTTAAGTATTTGAGTGAGCAACTGGAGAATAAAATCTTTCATTGCCTTCAAAGTCTTATGCATACATTTTTGAGAAATATAATTTCAGGATATAATGTTACTCTGTACAAATATTATGCAGTTTAATCTGTTTAATTTGCTGAAGCAAAAGCCAGCTTGCCCATAGTTTCCTTTACATTGTGCAGTCATGGGAATTGTTACTAAGGTCTGGTATGCAGACTCAGTGATCCCATTATCCATCATACACTTAAAATGAATATATAGATCATGGCATTTGAAAGAACTAGGAGCCACAAATGCATTTCTTATCAATGGGATCTTATCTGCAACATTCTTAAAAAAATTAAGCCATCCTTTCTAACTCAGTACAGCTGCCATCTCTTGCCTGTTAAAATTTAAAATTCTCTTTAAGTACTTTATGTTCTCTTATTCACATTTTGACTTCCTCGATGATAGGGAGTAAGAGTGGAAATCCAAAATATCGCTTTTATATTACCTGGCACTTTTGGGGGGGAATTAGTTAATAAAAACCATACTTAATGTGACCCAACTATATTCAGATTTAATATACATTTCTGAACATCCATAAGTTTTTGAATCGAATGCTCCTAACTAACATGATTAGGAGAGTTTTGCCAAGAAGTTATCATTTTAGATTGCTTTCAAAACAGATATGAATGTCACTGACTAGTAGGTACATAACCCCTTTTATGATCATGAACAAATTTCATCCCCGAGGATGCACATAGTATCTATATTTTCTAAAATTGAAACAAGCCACTATCTCTTTTTCTATGTTCATTAAATTGCGATTTTTCTTGATGATTTTTCTGAAATTATGGTCAGTAAAGAAATTTGTGGCTTCCATTTCAAATTCTGTTTCAAATCTTTCCACTGCTTTGGTTTTTGTTTTTGTTTTTTACGTGTCCACTGTCTGTGTCATGATATTTCCAACATTTATTGCTATATGATTTGCTTATCTTAGATATCATGGATGGAGTTGTATACCATTTATAGAACATTTTGTAACAAATTTCCTTTAAGTTATAACTGGGTATGAACTTTAAAGTTTTAGTTTTATCATACAGTTTTTAATTTGTTCTGTCTCTGTATCATATTTTTTTCTATTATTTTTTATTGAAGAGTTTGAAAAAGAAAGTTAAAAAATTACGCAAACTAATAAAAGTTAGAAAAAAGAAAAAGAAGAAATCAAAGAGAATGATAAAAGTGCAAGAAAGAAAGAAAAAGAAAAAGAAAAATAGAAAAGAAACAAAAAGGGGCAAAAAGCAGCTTCCAATTTTCTTTACAGTAGCTATAAGTACAAATATAAATGTACCTCTTATTCTATGGTTACAACTTAATTCTTCTTTCTATAATCTATCCTGTCTAATAATCAAAGCCATAAATCATTTTTTTCTCTTTTATGCTAAAAGTCCATAAGTTTCTAATCATCAATAAACATAGATATTGTCTTCTCTTTGATCAAAGAAATCAATTTAGCCATCTCAGCAAGTTCCATTATCTTCACTAACCATTCCTCCATTGTGGGTATTGATAAATCTTTCCATCATTGTGCACCCAATAATCTCGCTGCTGCTATCATATATAAAAACAACATTCCATTACTTTTTTTTCAACTATATGTCCATCAATCCCAAAAAGAAAAGCTACACACATACACCCCCCCACAACAGATGTGTTAGTTTTGTAGGAGTCTTTCAAGTTCTTTTTTCTTAATATAAGTCATTTATTCTTGAGAACTGGTTTTATCCTTCTAGCATTTGTAATTTTATATCCATATCCATTTTCCAAGTCTATGCATGGTTTTCATGTTCATTTCACTTTTTGTATTTTGTTACCCTGTTACCTCAGCTGAGCTATCACTGATATCTCTTTGTTTTATTCATTGTTCTTCTCTTAGCTTTGTTTTCCATTCATTTTATTAGAAAATCTATCTACCTTGGAATACTTTTTCATTCAGGACCTGTGCTCCTTTTCCCTACCAACATTCTACATTCACTCTAATTTCTTGTGTCACCAGATGGGCCCATAGATATTGATTGACTTCACATCATGTCTTTGGTCAACTGAGGCTAGCCTTAGACATTAGTCAAAGCTTAACCCATTTTAATGTAGTAAATTCCAATAACAGCACTGTGTACCAAAAAGATCTCCAGTTCTTAGTATAAATAGAACATTTACCCAGCTATAATGATAGTCAGCTTTATTAGTGGAACTCAGTGAATATGTGGAAACAATCATATTTTCTAACTTAAAGCAGTTACTGCATATTTAAAGCAGAGCTTCTTAATGGGGTTGACAAATATACCCCATTATAGGAAGTCAGCAAACTTTGCAGTTTGGGTTGTTTAAGGAAATAAAGGAGGGCTTTAGAAGATAGCAAGGCAACAGATCCTGAGCGTCCAGCTGACACAGAAGAAATGCTATACGGTTGTTAAAAAGAAAGTCCCAGAGGCCCCAGAACATGAATAAATACTCTGTGGGTATCTCCTTAGATAATCACAGAGACGCAATGCTTCATGTTACAAGTAAGTTAGTTACTAATGAATTTGAGGCCTGACATTTAAGAGACTAGGCTCAGGAAGGCAAACATGATAATAAACATGTTTACCTTAAGGCCAACCATGTGCCTGCTCGTGTTGAGGTGGTGGGGAAAGGGTTTTCCATGTTATAAACAAGATAGGAATGCTGAGCAATGGCTGGAACTGAGAACAAGGAGCAGGAATGAAAGCAACAAAATTAAATGATGGTGGAGCTGATACAAAAAATGCTCTGGGGAAGAAGAGAATCTACGAGGCAAAAGGTTTATTTGGATGCGGGGGGAGGAGGGTTAAGGTAGTGCAAGGTTAATAAAAAGTGGGTGGGTAGAAAAATATGGAAGCTAGTAATATATGAGTAAAAAAAATACCAGGAAGAGAGAGAAGAGTCTATTGCTTGCATGACTCTTTAATTTTTTTTGGCAAAGGACACAACTAAAAGGAAAAACCATCTGGAGAAGTTTCTGTCAGAAAACTTGTACGGTAGGTTAGAACCGTTAGGGATTTTTAGTTATCAGATTTTGTTTCATTTTTATCTTTTACATATAATTTTAGGATTTTATTTTCAAATACTAAAAAGAAACAAAATCTTGTTTTAACTGAGAAAAATGGATGGTGATATGATCTTGACTGGTCTAGATAAACATTTCATTTCACTATATTGTTTCATATTTTAAACAGGAACTCTTGCTGGGGAAAATGTCCTGGCAGAATCATACTACCATAAGTGAATTCATTTTTCTTGGATTGACAAACCAAACAGAGCTACAATTGCCTCTCTTTGTTCTCTTCCTAAATGTGTACGCTGTCACCTTATTGGAGAATCTGGGAATGATTTTACTAATCAGATCTGATGCACAGCTTCAAACCCCCATGTACTTTTTTCTTAGTCATTTAGCTTTCGTGGATATCTGTTATTCTTCAGCCATCACTCCCAAAATGTTGGTGGATCTTTTAGCAGACAGAAAAACCATTCGATTTTCAGCCTGTGTAGCTCAGATGTTTTTATTTGCTATCTTTGGAATTACAGAATGCCTTCTGCTGGCTGTAATGGCCTATGACCGTTATGTGGCTATTTGTAAGCCTTTTCATTACCCAGTCATTATGAGCAGGAAAACGTGTGCATGGCTTGTAGCTGGTTCTTATGCAGTTGGCTTATTTCACTCATTGACACACACCATATTCACATTTACTTTATCTTTTTGTGGCTCAAATGAAGTCAACAATTATTTCTGTGATATTCCTCCACTGCTTAAACTTTCTTGTTCTGACACCCATTTTTATGAGATGGTATATTTGCTCTGGTTAGTATCAACTGTGTAACCACCACAATGACCATTTTCATCTCTTACTCCTGCATCCTGATTGCTATCTTAAGGATAAACTCCACAGAGAGTAGACGTAAAGCTTTTTCCACCTGTAGTTCCCACATGACTGTGGTGGCCATCTTCTATGGGACAATTTTCTTCATGTATCTACGACCAACTTCTACTTACACTCTGGATCAAGACAAGGTGGCCTCTTTGTTCTACACAGTGATGATCCCTATGCTGAATCCCATGATCTATGCCTTGAGGAATCAAGAGGTGAAACGTGCCTTTCAGAGAATGATTAGGAAGTCTGTTTTTGCAAAATGGAAGAGCAGAACAATAGAGACACTTTAATTCTGCTCTCTCCTGGATTACAATCATATTAGAGCTATTTGCAATTGATCAATATTTCAGATTGTGGTTCTTAGGTGTGAGATTTTTGACCAGTTATTGATCTTCAGATGTCATCGAAAATATTCACATTGATGTGAAAGTGGGAACAAAGTCATGTCTGATAACATATTTGATATTCTACAGTCTTGAATAGGATCAGTCCCTGGTAGAATATTAAGGTTCTGTTTCCACAGAGGCTGAAGCTGTGGTCACAAGAGGATGTTAAGTTCATATTAGTGACATCTGGGAAAGTAGAATTAGTCACTATAATCCATCTCAAAAGTATGTTCAAGTACAGCAACAACAGTTAATGTTTGTAACAATCTCTTTTTGTATATATAAAGGACAATCAACAAAGTCTGATTCATTTTTAAAAAAAAATTATATTGTGCCAGAATAGCATTTTATAGAGCACCTCTTCTATATTGTTGATAGAGAAACAACTATAGATAATAATGAAGTACAGACTCTAGCACGCGTCTGATATTCCTTTGTCTTCAGGTTTTCATAGTTTAACATTATCTGAGAAGGTGGTTTGTTTTTTTTCCCCTGAACTCCATCCTAAATTTATATTCTGCCTTTCCTCCAAGGGCTCAAGATAGCATACACAGCACATCCCCTTCCATTTTTTCCATATAACCACAATGCTGTGAGGTAGATTGGGCTGAGAGAGTGGGAGAGATAGAAAGAATGATTGGTCCAAAGTTATTCAGCAATCTTCCATGGATGAGGTAGACTTGAATCTTGACCTCCACAGATCTAGTCCCACTCCTAACAATTATACCACACTGGTTTCTGTAACCTATAGAAATGAAATCTTCAGTCTTACCTGTTTCTATACTACAATGGCATTGCTCAGAATGAAACACAGTAACATGCCAGTTCCATGTCAAAATGGGGGACATTGTGCTGGTATTGTAGTTCAGAGTGTTTCTTAATATTATGAGGGATAATGCAGTGCTGATAATTTGCAGAATATAAAGATTTATTTGAAACAAAGAAATTGGTACTTCTATGATAGGTCAATAAAACATTTGTTTGTTTGTTTGTTTGTTTTACTCATTTATTTTAAATGCTTTTATGCCAGTACAGTGAAATGATTGTAAATGGTTTACAAAACATATACAATAAAATTATAGAACACACAAACTCTCAATTAAAACACAATCACAATATTATAATTAGCAGCACCAACCTCTGCATTAGGTATCTCTATTCTTCATGTCACCATCCCCAAATATCTGCTTAAGTCATCAAGTTTTCACTAAGTTTTCACTTGCTAATCTTAACAAGATTGTTAACCTTAGTTCAGCAGGGAATGGATTCCTCAAGAAGAGCGCTCCAGCAGAGAATGCTAGTTATAAGTCCCTTCCCAAGGCACATCACAAGGGATGGGGACAGGTAACATGATTTCTCTGCATTGGCACCCAATAGATGGGCAGATACTATCTAGAAAAAAACAGTCCTGCAAATATTATAAATAAGTAACTTTATTGTCATTGTACGTGTATACACAGTATACCCATACAACGAAATTCACTTAACACCCAAAGACCAGGTCCAACACACATAACAATCCCCAAACACACTCCCATCCACCACAATTCCCCACCCCTGAACCACCCAAGCATCCACACAACAGACCAAGTAATACTGTCCAACAGCTCACTGATGGTGGCCCTTTAGTTCATTGTTGAGTGCAATTATAGCTCTGGGATAAAAACTATTCAGAACACGTGTGGTCCAAGTTTTAATTGTTCTGTATCTTCTGCTAGAAGGCAACAGTCCAAAAAGATTGTAAGCAGGATGAGAAGAGTCTCTGAGAATGTTATGCAACTTTCTCAAACAGAAGATGTCGTCCAGGGCTGGTAGCTGGAGTTCGATGATATTCTGGGCAGTTTTAATGATTCTCTGTAGAGCTTTTTTGTCTGCTACAGAGCTGCTCCCATACCATGCAAGAATGCCGTATGTCAGGACACTCTCAATGATGCTGTGATAGTAGGAGAGAAGTAGATGCTGAGATAGATTTATCTTCCTGAGCATTCTCAGGAGGTACAGCCTCTTCTGTGCCTTCTTCACAAGTATGTTAGCATTCATAGTCCATGAAAGGTCCTCTGAGATATAAATGCCCAGAAATTTAAAGCTGCCCACCCTCTCCACCTCCTCACCATTTATGTACAATGGTATTCAAGCTCCAATCATGTAGTTCTTTATAAGTTTATTACTAGCACCCTGAATTGTATCTGGAATCAAACTTGTGGTCAGTGCAGCATTTGAAGTCCTGGTGTTTCACAATAGCATTCTGTATCTGCTGAGGTTTCCAGATGGTTTTCAACAGCAGTCCACTATATAATTAAATACAAATCAGCTATTAGCAATTTTAAAATATGTGATTTAAAATACTATTATCTAATCAAAACTGAGTTCCTAAAATTGATGCTTCTATATATATAAGCAGGGGTGAATCCAGCAGGTTCTGACAGGTTCTGGAGAACTGGTAGTGGAAATTTTGAGTAGTTTGGAGAACCGGTAGCAGAAATTTTGAGTAGTTCAGAGAACCGACAAATACCACCTCTGGCTGGCCCCAGAGTGGGGTGAGAATGGAGATTTTGCAATATCCTTTTCCCAGGAGTGGGGAGGGAATGGGGATTTTGCAGTATCCTTCCCCTGGAGTTGGGTGGGAATGGAAATTTTGCAGTATCCTTCCCCTGCCACGCCCACCAAGCCACACCACACCCACCAAGCCACGCCCACAGAACCGGTAGTAAAAAAAATTGGATTTCACCACTGTATTTAAGGCAATAATTGTTTTTATATTTTGACAGTTGTCAAGCATTTTTTAGTTACTTCATAAAATATTTGAAATCTTGGCCTGCAAGAAAGAAGCTTACATAAAGTCACAGGAGAGTCTAAGAAAGACACAATAAGCAGAGTTAATAATAGAGTTCCCTAAATATCTAGAGAAGAATCAAAGCCAATGAACTCTCATATCGACACATTTATGTCAAGGGATTATATTAAAGCTGCGCTCCAAAACTACATAATGGGTAATCTTAAAATACACTATTATGAATCTGCTATGGTGTTAGGAACTGAGAGCAGACTGAAAGGTCTTGGAAATATAAAACATTTGAACTGATTTGCAATTATTATAGTGGGTGGAAAGTCATTTCTAAAATAATTTGCTTGAGAACTAAGTTTGCCCATTTTATATTCTGGAGAAATGATGCTGCAGTAGAAATTCTATATGGACTATATGGAATATCTATTCTATATCTATTCTTTTCTTTAATCAACATGGTCGATGTAGCCATTTCTGCCAACTCCATCCACCTCTGCAGCCATTCGTCCATTGTGGGAATCGAAATGTCCTTCCATTTTTGTCCGTACAGTAGTCTTACTGCTGTCAACATATATAAGACCAAAGTTCCATTTTTTTTCTCCAAGTCTTTTTCCATTAAACCCAAAAGAAAATTTTCTTGTTTTCTTCTTTATCTTTGTTTTAAGAATTTTCTGTATTAAAATATGAATCTTACTCCAAAATTTCTTTGCTTTATCTCATGTCCACCATAAATGATAAAAAGTCCCTTCTTTACTTCTGACATTTATTTGAAATACCTTTATATATTTTAGATAACTTATCTGATGTTAAATACCAGCGATACATCATCTTATAAAATGTTTCTTTTAAATTATAGTTTAGTGTAAATTTTAAAGCCTTCATCCACAAATTCTCCCATTGTTCAGCATCACATTATATTCAAAATTCCTTGCCCACTGAATCATACAATGTTTTACATGTTCACTTTCCAATTTTTTTTAAAAAAATTGATTTATATGCCGCCCTTCTCCGGAGACTCAGGGCGGCTTACAATGTGCTAAGCAATAGCCTTCATACTTTTGTATATTTATACAAAGTCAGCTTATTGCCCCCACAAACTGGGTCCTCAATTTACCTACCTTAGAAAGGATGGAAGGCTGAGTCAACCTTGAGCCTGGTGAGATTCGAACCTGCAATAATTGCAGGCAGCTGGTATTAATAACAGGGTGCTTTAAACCACTGTACTACCAAGGCTCACTTTCAATAACATTTTATAAATCTTATAAATAATAATAATATGTTTATCACTATCACATAGTAAGATTTCCAATTCATTCTTAACAAAATCAAACCCATAACTCTTTTTTTCAGTTGTTGATATGTAAACCAATGGCAAACATAACAATTCACATTCTTCCCTCGATTTTAGTGTAGGGTCACCAGAGTTGAAAGATAGTATTTTACCATATGTCCACCTATCAGACTTCACCACCATTTCTTTTCTTTAAAAAAGCTTCCTGGGGGGACATTCAAAAAGGGAACTTCGTAGAGAATCTTATTTTATATTTATTACAAACTCGTGCAGGGCACATGTAGCAAAATGATTATTAAAATCAACATTAACTTTATTTAGTTTTATCTAAATTTTATGATTTAGATTTAGATGATTAGATTTAGATAAATTTTATGATTTTTCTCTAAATTTTATGATAAAATTTAGTTTTAGTATACCATTGATAACCGTGCCATCCAAACCAGTGGTGGGTTGCTCCCGGTTCTCACCGGTACTCAAGAGCCGGTAGCGGTGATGATATGACGTCACTGAACCGGTTCTCTGTCTTCGGGAACTGGGCCCTCCTGCCCGCCCTGGCGTTATGCCGATCTTATATTTCTTCTTTTTTCGCCCAGCTGAGAGGTGTGGCAGAGCGGATTGCCGCACCTCAGCTGGGCAGATTTGCAACACGCTTGCGCAAAGCGCAAGTTTGGCACACAGGCGAGCAAAGTGAGTGTGCGCATGGTGATCACGCGCGTCTGAAGGGGCAAGCATGCGCAAAGCACGCGGACAAAGAGAACCGGTAGTAAAACCGGTTAGAACCCACCCCTGATCCAAACCTTAATTCATGGCCCTCTAATTCAAGTAACTCATGTTCTGGAGATTCACCCACTCTTTTAACCAGGCCAGACAGCATGCATCAAAATACAATTTCAAGTCTGGTAAAGCCAAACCTCCTCTTTCCTTAGCGTCTTGCAATAGCTTGTATCTAATTCTTAGTTTTTTTTTCCTTTGCCATATAAACTTAGAAATATCCTTCTGTCATTGTTTAAATGGATTATCGGTTGCGAGTATTGGTAATGTCTGGAATAAATTTATCTTTGGTAAAATGTTCATCTTAATTACAGAAATTCCACCCAATAGTGATAGGTGCAGTTTGTCCCATCTTTGTAAGTCCTGTTTAATATCCCTCCAAAGAGGGTTAAAGTCCTTATACTTTTCTAGACTTTTTCCATCATAAAATCTAATTTACTTCAATGTTTCCAGTAAGCAGGTGGGATCCCAAATTTATATTGAAATAAGATTAATAAGAGAGTTTTCTCATATATATGTAAATCAATATCATTAATATATAAAAACCTTATGCTTGGGGCCCTGTTATAATTATTATTCCAAAATCTCCAACTATGCAGGGAAGTCAAATAAAAAAGAAAAACTGTTTTAAAACAAATTAAAAAGAAACAGATTAAAAAAAAGATAACACTTAGGTGCATTTTGACATACATTTATGAAGAAGGCAGACCATACACCGCTGATTTAGGAGGTGCATAAGTCACAGTAGTCCAAAATTTATGACTTTATGAAAACTATGCTGCCTCTTGGAGGTAATGTAGGGAAGAAATCACGTAACTAAATAAGAGTCCCATTTTCATTTTGCTGAGATACAAACTTTGTAGGGGACCTCAGAAAGGTTTAAAAATTCAGATGGGAATAAATTAAATTCCTTTTAACTTCTCCAAGAACAGCCAAGCTAAGTTGCTTCAGAGACTTATGCAAGGACATATCGTACAAATTCAGATCAGCAAGCATTTTCTATTTATGCTAAGAACTGCAAAAAAGCAGGGACTGAAAATTAGAAACCAGCTGTGAAGTTAGAATAGTTGAGCAGAAGTGTTAGGGACCACATGTGGTCAGGCAGGTTAATGAAGAAAATAAAGCAGTCCTTTTGGTATTAAATAATATAATGAGTCATGGGATTGATGATTAAAAATGCATGTATTGCTTGCCTTAGATTCTGCAAATAAAATCGACTGAAACTTATGATTTTACTGCCATTATTATTATTCAACAAACCATTATACAGCTGGAAAAAAGGCTGCTGCCTAAACCTATCAATACAATTTAGTTTTTAAAGCATAAGAGAATTGAGTGTCTCTTCCTTCTACTCCAACTGTGAATTTTATTAAATTTCTGCAAAGTCTGCTTCCAAGGTAAGTAAATATTTGCTTTATACTATGTTAGTTTTGTCATTTTAGCTTTTACCTGAAAGAAGTGACTTAAAGGGATATCTATATGGAGATTTTCAGTCATTCAGGTCATAGTTGTCCCAAAGGTGCTTTTTCAAGAGGCAACTGGACTTTTCTTGTTTTTCAAAACAAGACAGTCCAGTTGCTTCTTGAAAAAGCACCTTTGGGACTTAAAGGGATAAAACAACTTGAAATACTGTAGATGCAGTGAGTAAGGCTTAGAACTTGTTTTACCACTGTATGATATGGGGGCTTAAGATGACTATGGGTTAGTTACACTATGTATATTGATTTTTCCCAGAACTACGTGGATTAAGACATCCATTTTCTTCTCCTTTCCAATTTCCAGTCAGTTGTTCTTCCATTTTGCCCTTATTTTTAATTCTGTTTTCAATCCAACACATGTTTTGAGTAGCTGTCAAGCATGGAGATGGAGCAAGAAAAGTTCTGAATTTTATACAAAGTCTTGTTTTTCTTATTCTTCTTATTCAGTTCTAAAAACAAAACCTGGACCTATTCTGTAGGTCACCTGCAGTGCCGTGGTATAACTAATTAAAAAAAAAAAACAGAAGGTATTTGGAAATGGTAGGGTGGCAAATGCAGAAACCTAACATACTGGTAGGTATTGCATGTAGCTGGATTTCTGGTCCCCAGAAAATGTGCATTAGGCAAACAAAAGGTGTGATCTGATTGCAGTTTACCTACCATTGATTTTATTTTGTGCAAAATCTGCCATTATTTTAAACAGAGAAAATTATAATTGTTCAATGAGAGAAGATCGTATCTACCTGGATGTCTTTATTTAATGATGATTTTTGCTTACAGTTTAGAAATTTAAAGAAATTCTAGTAATTTGGAAAAAAATTGTGTGCATACATATATAAGTGATCGTGTGTTTCAGGCTTATTCTTGGCTTTTTAAATTACCAACTATTACCTTTTGATCAGAAATTAATCTGAACATATTTAGCTAGTTGCTTATTCAGAAAATTATGAAAATGATTAAAAAAAGAAGTATGGCTGCAAATTCTGTTAATCTGATGACCATGTGTTAAACTAAAATTCTCTTAATTTTGTTTCTCTTTCCAGAACTATAGGTAGTACTGTGTTGGAGTTAGGGTTGGTTTTGTATTAAATGACAGGATGAATACAGCATAATACACTTAATATAATACATATCATACACATCATGCCAATAGATACTTTTTAAGCATTAATCAATAATCATGTATATTTATTCAATCATATAATATAAATTTGCTTCAGTAGCATTCAATTCTGAGGTACATCAGATAGATTGTAGATTAAATACAATTGTTAAATTCTTAAACCAGTTGAAAGTAATTTATTGGTTTTGCTGCCTGCAGGCAATAAACTGACATAATTATTTATTTGGAACTCAGATTTATTGCCGAAAGATTTCTACCACCTTATTTAATTATCTTTACTCACTGATGGCAATAAATTCTGTACATTCATTTTGTGTTGTACAAAAAGAAAAAAAATGTTTTTCCTTATCTATACTTTGGAATTTTGCAGATATGGGGGAAAAAATCTGGACGTGATGTTTGAAGAAAACACCACCACAGCTGTCAAGGACTTCATATTTGTAGGATTAACAAGCAGTCCTAAAATGCAGATCATCCTCTTTTTAATATTCTTTCTCATTTATGTAACTACTTTGATTGAAAATCTAGGAATGGTTGCTTTAATAGGGACTAGTGCCTGCCTCCATACCCCTATGTATTTTTTTCTCAGCAGCTTATCCATTCTGGATGCATGTTTCTCTTCTGTGTTTGCTCCAAAGATATTAGCGAACTTTTTGGCAGATAAAAACTCAATTTCCTATACTGGATGTGCAATACAGATGTACTTTTTTATAGGTCTAGGAAGTGCAGAGTGCTTTCTCCTTGCTGCAATGGCTTATGACCGGTATGTAGCTATCTGCAAACCCTTGTTGTATCCTGTCCTCATGTCTCCCAAGGCCTGTATCCTTCTGGTGGCAGGTTCCTATGTTCTTGGTCTTTTACATTCTCTTATACATACTATTTTTACTTTCCAACTCTCATTTTGTGGTTCAGTTATCAATCATTTTTTCTGTGACATCACTGCGCTTTTATCACTTTCCTGTTCTGATACTTACATCAATGAACTTCTGATCTTTTATGTGGCTGGGCTTGTGGAAGTAATCACCATCCTGAGTGTAGCAGTTTCTTATATATACATTCTCACCAACATTGTAATAGGAATTCACTCTGCCGCAGGCAGGCTGAAAGCCTTCTCCACTTGCACTTCACACCTAACTGCAGTTACTATCTTCCACGGGGCAATCCTCATTTTACATTTCCGATCAAAATCAAGCAATGGATCCCCCATCCAGGATGTGAGTGACAAAATTCTTGCTGTTTTCTACACAATTGTTATCCCCTTACTGAACCCTTTGATTTATAGCCTGAGAAACAAAGAGGTCAAGGATGCCTTAAGAAGTTCTTGGAGAAGAGCCTGGTCAAAATAATTAGATATTTTTTGTTTAAAGAAAGCAACAGCTTTCCTAATTTAGAGAGGCCATGGTATTGTAATTAATCTGTAAATATTTTTTCTGAAATATAAAAGCAGAACATTCTTTGTTAGAAATGATTTAATATGCTTTACTGTATTCTTCTTTTCATGTACTAGATGACAAAGTGTTAGGGTCTTCCATGAAGACTTCTTTTCTGTCTAGGCACAAGACCAAGAAACCATGAGATCATGTTTAGCAACAGCTGCAGCACTTAGACTTATATACCACTACATAGTGCTTTACAGCATTCTCTGAAGGGTTTACAAATGTCAGCATATTGCCCCCAATAATTTCAGTTTTCATTTTACCAACCTTAGAAAGATGGAAGGCTGAGTCAATCTTGAGCCAGTCAGGATCGAACTTCTGGCTGTGGGCAAAGTCAACCTGCAATATTGCATTCGATGTCACCATGCTTACGAGTGTTTTGGAGTTAATTGTCTGATTGATAATACAAAATAAAAATGATTTTTATGGATTTGTTGTTTTGATATTTTTACTCCTATATAAGTTGTCTACAGTAATTTGATGAGGAGGAAGCCTTAAAAAATCAAATGAATAAATCAGTCTATGCACATCTTCACCCTGAGCTGTGAAATCAGTTGGTGGATCCTCTAACATTCTCCATGCATTTCCATTCCATGTGATGCATGTGCTCCTTGTAGATTTCCTAGGAATATATATTTAGAAAGGGGGATAATCAAAATATATTTTCCTCCTGGGTTTTAAACCCGTCTAGTTCCAAATGGGATGATAGAGATATCCTTGTTGATATTCTGTGGTATCAGAACTTGGTTGTTTTGTCATGCTGGAGCTGGATAAACTATGAAACGAGTAAATGGAAGAGAAATGAGGGCTTGTTTCTCATTTACCATCCAATGAATAAGCAGAATACCTTCTCCCTACTGCCCAAATGGTAACTCTTTGGGTTTGCATAACTATAATACTAAGTTCAGCTATCAAGCCAAGATTTCTGATTGAAGAGACATGCCAGGATGTCCTCTACTGAGTTGGATTTGCAGTACAGCCCCATTAGATTACTGTGCTTGAGAAACTGAACACAACCTCTTCTTGCTTCCTTAGGCTCTGGAAGCACCATTTTCCCAGATCCATGAAGCAGTCTTGCTGAGTTAACTTTCACAAACTAGCCCACTTCTCCTTATCCCATGGATCCAGAATCAAACAAAGAAAAGATACATAAATACACACCCATTGAATTGATCTGGCCTTCCAGCTTAGCGATTGTCCAGCAGCTGTTCATAGGACAACCCTATTTACTTGCCTGGGTCCTTGTTGGAGAATCTCTCTAACACTGACTTAGAAGAGTAGAACTGTGTACTCAAGCAGTTCCCTGCTGTCAGGAAAGTATTTTTCTCAATACTTTTCTATAAGGTAAGTTAGGCTGAAAAATGCAGACTGCCCTTCTCACAGTTGTTAAGTGAATCTGGCTTTCTCATTGACTTTGCTTGTCAGAAGGCCGTAAAAGCTGATTACATGACCCTGGGACACTGCAACTGTCATAGATGTGAGTCAGTTGTGAAGGTCTGAATTTTGATCATGTAACCATGGAGATGCTGCACTGAGTATAAGTGTGAAAAATGGTCATAAGTCATGACTTATAATGAACGGTTGCAAGTTGAGGACTACCTGTATTGTGTGTGTGCGAGTGTGTGTGAAACACACACATATAAATGTTTAATATATGTGTTTAATATATATTATTAAATATAATAATTATATTATCATATTTAATATTATATATTAAGCACATATAATATATATTAAAATTGTATAATAATATACATAATATATATTATTAAACTCTCTTCTTAATATAACAGTCAGAAGCAATTGTTTTTTGTATCTTTTTATTTATTTTTCTCCTTTCTCCCACTTTATTCCCTCTATTCTCTTTCTTTTTCCATTTTTCCATTTTTCTGTTTCCCCCTTAACAGTCTTGCTTTCTCCCCTATGTTCGCATGGTCTGTTTGGCATTCTGCCAGATGTATATAGAATTCTCTATAGATTTTACCACAATCAGCCCAGAAGGATGAACAAGTTGTGATAGAATCATCTACACTGAACATCTTACCAGGCCTGAACTGCATGGACATCAAGAAGCAGCAGTAAAGTAAAACCAAACAAACTTCATTTCTTTGTTTCAAGAATTTGTATGGCCACTCTACTCATTCTATTAACTCTTGAGTGTTATACAACAAAAATAAAACATTCAGGAAAAAATTATAAAAAGATATCAGAAGTTCTTGTGGGAAAATAAGAGAAGGGGAGATTATTATATATGTTCTCTACCTTGAGTTATTTATAAAAAATTAAAGGTAGAACAATACACACGCACACAGTATGTATGTATGTATGTATGTATGTATGTATGTATGTATGTATGTATATATGTATAAACTGTGAATATATATACTGAATGTATATATTCTCTAGTTTTTCTTTCCTCATATGGAATTGATCGCTTAATGAAACCAGGAATAGCTGCAGTGTAAGACCCATTGGAGACTAAAGAGTATCACAGCCTCTCTAGAGACTGTGAAGGATGCTACGATGTTCTCCAAGTACCCAGAGTCTGGAGGGATGAGATTTGCACTGTGGGGAAAGACAACTCTGCTTGGATATGCATATAAACCAAACATTTTATGAGTTGATATATTTGGTAGGGAGCTTCAGGGTAAGAATATTTTTGCTTTGGGAAATGTAATGATGGCTGTCTCTCTCATTGGCCTTTGCTGTTCTATGGACCTACCTTGAATTCTGGAACTCTTTTCACCCTCTGAGGTTCTTGACATTCTGCTCATCCCTGTGTCCATTGATTTTATACACATTTTCTATAGAGAGACTGACTCCCTATTGGCTGAGGCTTAGGGTATTTCTAAGAAAAACCTTTGTTCTGAAGCTGAGAATGAGCTTTGAAAGGAGAAGAGATGCTTCCCAGTGGCTCAATCACCCAACAAGCAGGATTCTCTATAGTAAATTCAAAATGGCAGAGTAGAATTCTGCCTATAAAAAAGATCCTGCCACAGCTGGAGGTAAACTAAACTTGGATTTCATATGAATTGTGCAGGGGCTTCCTTTCTGTTTACTTTACAAAAAGCAAACAGTGGCCCAAATCAGACCGGAATCCCAGAAGTCTCCACTCTCATTAAAATGATCAGGTATTTAATTATCTGGAATATGCATTACACTGTTTCTCAAATTAAATCAATATTTCATTTAGTCCCTTGCATTGTAGAAAGTCTCATCTCTATTAATTTTAGGAAGGGGAGAGAAAAGAGAATATTATTTTACAAAGATAATATTTATGTATGAATATTTAATAGCCCACACAGTAGCATTTAAATGCCTATTAAAACAGGGGTTTATTAAATATACTAAATAGCTAGATTATGTAGATTGAATTGTAAAATGTGTAGAGAAGGTTCGGAGACAAATAATTGCAAGTGCTAAATAGTTTCCTTCCTTCCTTCCTTCCTTCCTTCCTTCCTTCCTTCCTTCCTTCCTTTGAAAATGTGAATGTGAAAAGTAACAGTGAATGATTTCAATTTCCCACTATAGCAATTTGTTTTTTGAAATATGAAGGAGCCTGAGTGGCGTAGGAAGCTAATGCCTCCTACAAGGCAGCATTTAACATCCAGCTGCCTGCAATTACTGTAAGTTTGAATCTCACCAGGCTCAAGGTTGACTCAGCCTTCCATCCTTTCTAAGGTGAGTAAAATGAGGACCCGGTTTGTGGGGGCAATAAGCTGACTTTGTATAAAATATACAAAAGTATGAAGGCTATTGCTTAACGCATTGTAAGCCGCCCTGAGTTTACGGAGAAGGGGGGCATATAAATAAGATTTTTTTTAAAAAAATATGCACACAGACACACATTTATCTTAAGGGTGGATACTTCTTCTACCTAAGCCTTCATTAACTCTCCATCTACTCCAGTATTTGCAAACCTGATGCCTTTGGCATGTTTTTGACTATTGCTCACTACCCACAACCAGCATGCTAATGTGACTGGTGGAAAGGTAGAAAATATATTCCAGCATATTGAGCAGCATGAAAGTGAGGCAGTAAGTTTCTCATACTGATTGCAAGGATATTTTTGGTGAGCTCAAAAAGAGATCTCAGTTTGTTGTGAATTTCTCTATGTTGTTTTCTAAATAGACTCTCAAGAAGAATGCAAGTTACATTTCGGATAAAATTCACTCTTCATTCTTCATAAACTTCCTCCCACTTTTATATAACTCAAACTTGTGGTCACCCCTATATTTGGAATCCACAAATTCCCTGAATCACTCATATGAATTATTCCAAACTTATTGCTTTTCTTCATCTTCCACATTTTTTTTACCTTGCAGGTCTGGAAGGAAAATGACAGAAGAAAACAGCACCACAAAAGTCAAGGATTTTGTCTTTGTAAGTTTCACCAACAAGCCTGTCCTGAAGATTATCCTTTTTCTGGTGTTCCTGATCTTTTACATGGCTACATTGGTGGGCAATATAGGAATGATTGCTTTAATAAGGGCCAGCCCCCAACTCCACACTCCAATGTACTTCTTCCTCAGCAATCTGTCCTTTATAGATTCATTATTCTCCTCTGTGGTTGCCTGTAAGTCTTTAGCAAATTTCCTGGAAGATAAGAAATCCATTTCCTTTATTGGGTGTGCCATGCAGATGTACTTTGTCATAGGCTTGGCGAGTGCAGAGTGCTTTCTCCTTGCGGCAATGGCCTATGACCGATACGTGGCTATCTGCAAACCCTTGTTGTACCCAGTCCTCATGTCTCCCAGAGTCTGCATTCTTCTGATGGCAGGTTCCTATCTCCTGGGCTTTTTCCATTCCCTTCTACATACCATTTTCACTTTCAGATTGTCCTTCTGTCGGTCTGAGATCAATCAGGTATATTGTGACATCACAGCCCTTCTATTGCTCTCCTGTACTGACACTCACCTAAATGAACTTCTCATTTTTTATGTGGCTGGACTGGTAGAAGCAACTACCTTGCTAAGTGTTTTTCTTTCATATATATGTATTCTTGCCAACATTATGAGGATCAGTTCAGCTTCAGGCAGGCTGAAAGCCTTCTCCACTTGCACTTCACACCTAACTGCAGTTACTATCTTCCACGGGGCAATCCTCATTTTACATTTCCGATCAAAATCAAGCAATGGATCCCCCATCCAGGATGTGAGTGACAAAATTCTTGCTGTTTTCTACACAATTGTTATCCCTCTGCTGAACCCTTTGATTTACAGCCTGAGAAACAAGGAGGTGAAGGACGCTTTAAGAGGTCTTTTAAAAAAACTTTTGGGCCTAAATTAGTAGGGGGTTTTTTAAATTCCTGATTTTGTTCCTTTTTGGCTGAGAGAATAAGCAGGTTTTTCCAAATATAGAAATGTAATTTCCTGTAATTAATATTTGTTCTTTAAAATGCTGCAATATATTCTCAACTATTCTGCTTTACATGTACTTTAGGGCAAACAGTTAGGGTCTTCCCTTGGCATTAGGCTAAGATGTAGTGGAATCCTATTTAAGTGTATCTTTGCAGTTAAATGTTTGAGGGACAATTATTCCTATGGATTTCTTATTCTGTACCCTGGTTTGGGTCCTACAGTATATAAGTTGTTTAAAGCCACTTGATCAATGGGCAGGAGAGCAGTGGCTCACATGGTTAGGATGCTGGGCAGATTATTGGCAGGCTTGCATTTGAGACCTGTTGCTGCCATGTGGCGTGGTGAGCTCCCATATCATATCATATCATATCATAAATTTATTTGTCAAGCATATATAAGATAACAGGTAAAAGTATAAATGTAGTAACTTGGGAATTAACGAATGCACAAGCAGGCAAGTAACAACAGCTCTTTTATTTACAGTGAGACTTCAGCAAAAGCACTGGGGCTGCAGCCCTCCTTATATACAGTTTTGGAGGGGCTGTCAGCCAATCAGGAATTAAGCCCTTATTCGAAATTCCCGCCAAAATGTATCAGAACACAACAATAAACATAATTTGAATACATGAAAAGAGTAAGTAAAAAGGAATATTAAGACAGGGATTGTAGGCACGCTGGTGCACTTATGCACACCCCTTACAGACCTCTTAGGAATGGGGTGAGGTCAACAGTAGACAGTTTAAGGTTAAAGTTTTGGGGGTTTGGGGAAGAAACTACAGAGTCAGGCAGTGCATTCCAGGCATTATCCCATCACTTGATCCAGCTCCTGCCAGTCCAACAATTCAAAAGTGGGCAATCATGAGTAGATAGATGTGTACCACTTCAGGGGGCAGCTTAATGGGGACATGAAAGGAACCCGCAACTGGGCTTCTCCCAGGCAGTAATAATGTCACTGGCTGATCCCTTCAACCCAGAAGCTCTTCAGTGCTCCTAACATGGCTGTAATAGTAGTATCAGTGGGCAGCATTTAAAACAATCAAATGAATAAATCTATTTATTTACAACTTCATTGTGAGTTGCAAAATTAGCTGATGGATCCTTTAAGAAATATGTCTATGCGTCAGTGCACTGATAATGTTACCGTACCTAGTCAGATATTGAAATGTTTGTAAGAAAACAACCAAGTTCAGAGAGCAGCAAGGACCGACCCCACAATTTAACCCTGAGCTACAAATATTATTTGCTATTGGTATTAGTGAATTAAGGATTTAATTTTTGCCCCTCTGTATATTATTGTGCCTGTATTTGCTTAGCATGAACTCTGGTTAGACACTTCCTTCTGCCTTTCTTCCCAAGCACATAGGCATAGAGCACATGCTCTTGGACTCATAAGATGTAGCTAGCAATGTGCCAATCTTTGCCTATCTCTATATTATATTGCCTGTAAATTACTAGACCATTGAAAAAGCCTTGGGGGCACAGCTATTATAACCATGTCTCTGGGTTTGCAAGTTTGCCATGGTGTCTTTGGAATGCTTGATTCCTGGTACATATGATTCTTTATATTGCATATTTTTGGTTTTCATTTTGTTTCTTTTTTTGCTATTCTGAATTTGTTTTAACTCACAATGGACTTGGAGAATTGTGGGTTGCTCAAGTCAGTTGATTGTAACAATTGATAAGTCCTGTAGGCAGATAATTTTTTTAAAAAACCCTCTCTGTATGTTATAGTTAAAAAAATTATTTCAGTACTCGTTTAGATCAGCTTTCAGAAATACTCACATGCAGAAGCAGCATACTTCAATCTCCCATAACAATCACATTAACTGATGTATTGTGCTACTTCTTTGGTGTAACTGTGCCTTTGACTCAGTCTTGACTCCTAGAGACCACCTGGACAAGTCTGTGCAATTTTCTTGGTAGCATTTTTGAATGTGGTTTGCCATGGCCTCCTTCCTAGGGCTGAGAGAGAAGGACTGGCCCAAGGTTGATTATGTAAGAAATAGCAAAGAAATCATTTGTCTCCTTACAAAGAACATCTTTGTGATGGCTAGTTCTTACATAATCAAAATAACTTGATGCTACATCATGCCATTACCACAAAACCCTGTGTTTCCCATCCAGAACAGAGTTACTTCTAGTTAAGTTTTGGGGAAGGCAGAAGTAGGCTGAAAAAAAGTTTAACGTAATTTGTTGTAAATAAAGCTTCCATTTGATGTACAATACTTGCTGAAATTCTTTCATAATTGCTTTAGCTCTTTTGTGGGAAGTTTAGTGCCACAAAATGGCACTATGATCAGCAGTCTGACATATTGACTGATATTGTCCATCAAAAAGCCAACATGGTCATTCTATTTTCTTCTTATTTTGTCTATAAATTTATGCTTGTCAGCCTGCTGATCATCAAAATCAGAAAGAACATTATAGTTGTGAGTTAATAGAGTCAGAAGTCAATTAGGAGCAGCATTCCCAGAGGTTTAAAAACAAACAAACCCAAAATTCTCCCGATATAATCATCCTTTGGGAATCCCTCATTTTAAGATGGCTAAGAGAAAATGTCTGTCTCCAGCCTGCAAAACAAAACAACCTATTCTTTTTACATCTCAACAAAGTGAGTATGGATTTACTGTTTTGCCTGTTGGCTTACAGAAATCAGGGAATGGAATTGTGGGGTAGAAATTATAATAAATACATTTTAAGAGCCATTTAACACCAGTTTTTTAAAATTGCTGTAGTCATGTCCCCTTTCTTTAATAAGAAAACTGAGCATGTTTTCTCTTTCTTAATGAAGTCTGTATTATTTGCAGAAGTGAAAGGTAGGAACTGTATTGAGCTGAATTAAATATATTTCAGAATTTTGGTAGCTGTTTAAGCCTTCTCTAATATACGCAAAACATTCAGCAAATTATAGTTCAAAACACATCAGGAGGGACTCAATTTGTGGGGGGGGTGTGTGTTTTGAGGTAGACTAGAATATTGAGTCCTTTTATTTAATGTTGTGAATTACCAAGTATTGTTAAAATGTGTACATCGCCTTTAATAAAAAAGGCGATGTACACATTTCTGTGACTGATTGTAGAGTAGTATGTAGAGGATGTTCACTGACAAATTTGGAGTTGCACCAAACATTCTTGCGTCTAAATTATTATTTCTTACATTTAGCAAGTCTGGTTTTCCACTAAGCTCATAGTACAGATGTCAGAATAATCAAACTGTAATATCTATTATGTTTCTTTCAAAAAGTAAAAATGAAGCCTAATTACCATCTATTCCCTGGATTTATACCAACCAATCCATCTGTTCAGTAATACTGGGCTTTTGTTTTTGTTTTTAGCAAAGCTGTAAGATTGTAGGAAGATCTCAAAACCAAAAATGAATGTTATAATATATGAATGAAATCCTGAATACAGTAATTTTGTACTCATTACTAAACATTTTAATTGAATCAATTCTTTAAACAAGCTATTTACTGTAGAACTGATATTTTAATAATTTTAATTGCTGCTATGATTTCAACTCTTTGCATTCTGTTGGAGATCTTAATTTTATAATTCTCAAGAAAAAACCAGATTGTTTTGACACTGTAGGAAGAAAACTATTTAAAAAGTGAATTTCTCATCCCAGGCTGTAAAATCCAATACTAATAAATCAATAACCTAACTACTGGCTGCTTTTTATGACACAAACAAACTTTGTTTTGTAAGGCCTTATTACTTATTATTATTGTCTAATAATAAGAATAAGAACATTACATATTATTCAATATTTATAATGTAATAATAATGTATTGCTATGTAGTTAGAATCCTGAAGCTTATAGAATACTGCTTTATAAGGGTTACAATTGAATAAAACGCGCTAATAACCTCTTTTCTTTTCTTTTTTTTCTTTTGGAAGATTTGCAAAAGATTGGATATTTACAAGATTAGATGTTTATATGCTATTGTTTTGGGTTGTGTTGCTTTTAATAATAATTGCTATAAATGTGTGCTGCTCTGAATCAGATGCTGAGTAGAACAGTCATTATAAACAATAAATAGCGCTAGTTCTGGATAAAAGTCAACAAGGGTAAATCTGGTCTGGTTTCTTATAAAAAAACAGATTACACAGACAATATGTGCAAAGAAGTTTGTGCTTCAACATTCTGTCATCTTCTCTATCCAAATCTGTTTCTGATTTTTATAAGCTATCTCCCCAACCATTAATAAAATCAAGGAACAATCTATAATGTTATTGTTGAAAATCAGAAGCAAATGATTCCCAAGACATGGCAGGACACAATTTTATTACCTACATAAAAATGCTTTGCAATATTGAAAACAGCCTTTTTCATATTGATGAATTCCAGATTTATTGGAATAGAATAGTCATAATCTGCAGACAGTATGAGAAATGCCATGCTGGTTGAGATGGTTTGAGGTACAACCAAACAAATTGAGAAAACATTAGGTTGCAGAAGACTAATTTAAAGTATTATTCCATGCCACGGTCCCACAGTTACTATAAGGTTCCTCTTTTACAAATGAGGAAAATAAACACAGAGTTTCACTTGTCCAAGCTCATATAATGACATTCTAAGGAATTCTCAGACAAACACAAATCCCTCTTTCCCTCTCTTTTCCTCTCACATATAAGAACATATTTCTTCAGATGAATAGTTATACCATAACATCATTTTTCTTTTTTAGACTCCATATTTCATAACACACATCAAATAGATGGCTGGAGAAAATTGTACTCTGATGGAAAACTTCATTCTTTTGGGATTCACAGATCGTCTTGTCCTGAAAAACATTCTCTTTGTGATCTTTTTGCTCATCTATATTATCACTGTTGTAGGAAATACTGTTATTATTTGGGTTGTGAAAATCAATTCTCATCTTCAAACCCCCATGTATTTCTTTCTCAGCAATTTGTCTTTCTTAGATCTCTGTTATTCTTCAGTTGTCACCCCCAAAATGCTTGTAAACTTCCTATCACACCAAAAAATCATTTCATATACTGGCTGCATCTTGCAACTTTACTTTTATGCTGGTTTAGCAACTACAGAATGTTACCTTTTGGCTGTGATGGCTTATGACCGATACTTGGCTATCTGTAACCCGTTCATGTACACATACATCATGTCTCGAAGGATCTGTATCTCTTTGGTCGTCTTGTCATATTTGGCTGGATTCCTGAATTCTACAATCCAGACAGGATTCAGTTTACGAGTAACATGTTGCAAAACCAATGTCATTGACCATTTCTTCTGTGATGGCCCCCCTCTGAGTTATCTTTACTGTTCTGATATTTCACTCAATGAACTTTTGCTATTTACAATTGTTGGGTTTAATGAAGTCACTACCACATCATTGGTGTTTATATCCTATTGCTGCATACTCTTTACTATCCTCAGAATGGACTCCATAGAGGGCAAATACAAGGCTTTCTCTACTTGCACATCTCACTTGATGGTTGTCACCCTTTTCTATGGAACTCTTCTCTTCATGTACTTGCGTCCTACAACTAGTTATTCCATGAACATCGATAAAGTAGTGTCAGTCTTCTATACAGTGATAATCCCGATGCTCAACCCAATAATATACAGCTTGAAAAACAAAGAGGTTATAAATTGTATGAAGAAAATATTAAAAGGAATGGTCTTTTCTAAATGAATTTTGTTTATATTAAAAAACAGACAAGACAGGGCACCACAATACATACATCTTAACACACTAAATTTCCATTTTTCAAAACAAAATACATTGCTTCTTAAACACAAACAGGAATAGTTTGTAAATCATATATATTTCAAATAGATTATGCTTTTGAATGTATTATTGGTATTGGTATTGTTTTTCCTTTAGCATCAACAATCAAAACAGATTCTTCATTTTTTTTGCAACATCTTTTATTAGGAAGCATTTGTTAGCATTGGCTGAACTTTCCCATACCAAACATTTTGAAAAAGCTTCTGACATCTTGAAATAGTTATTAAGCAATCCCAATTTTAGAAAATCAATGGATCCAACTTTTCAGAAATAGAAATATTTATTACAATTTAAGAAAGAAGTTAATTAATCACAATTTTTATGTTTACTGGACCATCAAATAATGTTAAAAATGTTTGAATATCCAACTTTTTGTTTCTGTTGGTGCTGTCAGAAATTTGAGAGGTGATAGTAGTTTGTTTCATTTTTACTCATATGATATGATTCTATCCAGTCATAATTCCCTTTTGGTTTTAAGTTACAAATTATGTTAACACAGTCCTATTTTTAAGGCATAAATGTTATGTTGAATTCTATATCTAAAATATAGGATCTGACATTTTATGAAGAGTTTTGGCTTTACTAAGTTTTAGTTCAGCAAAGAGAATAATTTTACACAGATGGAAAGAAACTTATTTTCCTGAAGTTAAAAAATGGATTCAAGATATATGTTTGCTATCAGGTTGTGAAATGCCTTTATATACAGTAGTAGAAATGAAAGGATGGGGCAATGTGTTCTTATGATCTAGGTTTAATGATCAGTTAAGGAATTGAGTTAATCTTACATTGATACTATATGGATTTTATTTTCCCTTATTTTCATTTTCATAAATTCAGTTTATTTAAATCACTCAAAACGTAGAAATGGTGGTAGACTTTAGGAGAAACCCTTCCATACTTCCACCTCTCACAATACTAGACAACACAGTATCAACAGTAGAGACCTTCACATTTCTAGGTTCTACCATATCGCAAGATCTAAAATGGACAGCTAAGACAGCTAAGATGGGTCCAGAGGGAGGGGTCCCTCTGGTTGAGATGTGCCCACCAGGTTTCAGAGCATTCCATCAGCCAAGGGCCCAGGGGAGGGGCGGGGGGGTAGCGGTTATTATTAACGAAGATCTAGGTCCAAGGGAGACCACTGTGCCACAGATTGCCGGATGTGAGTCCCTCCTTATGAAATGGGGTCATGGGGTTCAGTTGGGCTTGCTGCTCACGTACCTGGCTCCCTGCCACGTGGCAACAGCCCTGCCCGAGCTACTCGACGTGATAGCCACGGTGGCAGTGGATACACCCAGGCTTATGGTCATGGGTGATTTCAACTTGCCTTCCGTTGGTGAAACGTCTGAGGTGGCTCGGGAGTTCATGGCTTCCATGACGGCCATGGACCTGACCCAATTAGTTCATGGCCCCACTCATAGGGGGGGGCATACTCTGGACATGATTTTTGTCTCTGGCCAGTGGTTGAGTGATCTGGTTATAGGGGGTATAGACATAGAACCCTTGTCATGGTCTGATCACTCGCTCCTTCGCCTAGATCTCCGAACCGCTACACCCCGCCGCAGGGAGGCGGAACCAACTAGATGGGTCCGCCCCAGGCACCTGATGGATCCTGATAGGTTCCAGATGGAGCTTGGGCCGTTTCCTGAGGATCTGGCACACGACTCGGCCGAGGACCTGGTAGCTGCCTGGAATCAGGCAGCTGGTGGAGCCTTGGATCGAGTCGTACCTTTGCGGCCTCTGACCCGGTATGGATCTCGAGCAGCTCCCTGGTTTACCGAGGAGCTGAGAGAGATGAAGCGCCGGAAAAGACGCCTAGAGAGTGGTTGGAGGGCCAGTCTCGCTGAATCTGATCGAACACTGGTAAGGTCGCATATTAAGACCTACCTAGTGGCGATAAAGGCGGCAAAGTTGAACTACTTTTCCGCATTTATTGCGTCATCAGGGAATCGTCCAGCCGCCCTGTTCAGGGTGACCCGCTCTCTGCTTCATGCGAGAGTGCGGGAGGACCCCTTGGAAGGCAGGGCGGAGGATTTCGGACAATACCTGTATGACAAAATTGCTCAGATTCGGGGGGATTGGACTCCGACTGGGTAGATCTGGGCGGGGTGACAGGGAATAGTCTTGAGAATGTTATCTGGGAAGAGTTTGACTTTGTGACTCCTGATGATGTGGACAGGATTTTGGGGAGACTTAGTGCGGCCACATGTTTACTGGACCCGTGTCCCTCCTGGTTGGTACTGGCCTCCCGGGAGGTTACACAAGGCTGGCTCCAGGGCATTATCAACGCCTCCTTGAGTGAGGGTCACTTCCCTGCCGCCTTGAAAGAGGCGGTGGTGAGGCCCCTCCTCAAGAAGCCTTCCCTGGACCCAGCAGTATTAGCTAACTATCGTCCTGTCTCCAACCTTCGCTTTATTGCGAAGGTTGTTGAGAGTGTGGTTGCGCAACAGTTTCCACAATTCCTGGAGGAAACATCTTATCTTATCTGGATCCGTTCCAGTCGGGTTTCAGGTCTGGGCACAGCACAGAGACGGCATTGGTCGCGTTGGTTGATGATCTCTGGAGGGCTCGGGACAGGGGATGTTCCTCTGTCCTAGCCCTATTAGATCTCTCAGCGGCTTTTGATACCATCGACCATGGTATCATGCTGCACCGGCTGGAAGAGTTGGGGGTGGGGGGCACTGTATTACAGTGGTTCTCCTCCTTTCTCTCCGACCGGTCGCAGTTTGTGTTGACAGGGGGGCAGAGGTCGACCTCGAGGCCTCTCGTTTGTGGAGTGCCGCAGGGGTCGGTCCTCTCGCCCCTTCTGTTCAACATTTATGTGAAGCCGCTGGGTGAGATCATCCGTGGCTTTGGGGTGAGATACCATCAGTACGCTGATGACACCCAGCTGTACATCTCCACCCCAGGCCACCCCAATGATGCCCTCGAAGTGATGTCCCAGTGCCTGGAAGCCGTGCGGATCTGGATGGGGAGAAACAAACTCAGGCTCAACCCGTCCAAGACGGAGTGGCTGTGGTTCCCGGCATCCCGATATAGTCAGTTGACTCCATCGCTGACTATCGGAGGCGAGTCCTTAGCCCCCGCAGAAAGGGCTCGCAATCTGGGAGTCCTCCTGGATAGGCAGCTGTCCTTGGAGGAACATCTGACAGCTGTAGCCAGGGGGACCTTTTGTCAGGTTCGCCTGATTCGCCAGTTGCGGCCCTTTCTTGATCGGGATTCCCTGTGCACAGTCACTCACGCCCTTGTCACTTCCCGCCTAGACTACTGTAATGCTCTCTACATGGGGCTCCCCTTGAAGAGCACCCGGAGGCTCCAACTGGTCCAAAATGCGGCCGCGCGGGTAGTGACGGGAGCAGCGTGGCGCTCCCACATAACACCGCTCCTGCGCGAGCTGCACTGGCTTCCGGTGGTCTTCCGGGTGTGCTTCAAGGTGTTGGTGATCACCTTTAAAGCGCTCCATGGCATAGGGCCTAGTTATCTCCGAGACCGCCTGCTGTCACCGATGACCTCCCATCGACCCGTGCGCTCCCACGGAGAGGGCCTCCTCAGGGTGCCATCAGCCAAACAATGTAGGCTGGTGACTCCCAGGGGGAGAGCCTTCTCTGTGGGGGCACCCACCCTCTGGAACCAGTTGCCCCCGGAGATTAGGAGAATTCATGACCTCAGTGCCTTCCGCCGTGCCCTAAAAACACATTTTTTCCAACAAGCCGGGCTGGCTTAAGAAGAAATTTTAAATATTTTTAATATTTTAATTGGTCTGTGAGTTTTAAATTTTGTAGCCAAATTATATATATATTTTAAATGTCTTAATATTTATATTTTATGTTTTTTATGTCTGGCTGTACACCGCCCTGAGTCCTCAGGGAGAAGGGCGGTATATAAATTGGAAATAAAATAAAATAAAATAAAATAAAAGATAAAAAATGTCATCAAAAAAGCACAAGAAAGAATGTTCTTTCTGTGCCAACTCAGAAAGCTCAAACTGCCCAAGTAGCTGCTGATTCAGTTCTACAGAGGAATTATTGAGTCTGTCATCTGCACCTCTATAACTGTTTGGTTTGGCTCTGCAACCCAACAAGACAGACACAGACTTCAGAGGATAATGAGAACTGTAGAAAAAACAATTGCTACCAACCTGCCTTCCATTGAAGACCTGTATACTGCATGAGTCAAAAAGAGGGCTGTGAAAATATAACAGCTAAGAAGGTCATATTAATATTATGATTAAACATAATATTATCGTATTACCCTGGAGTGCTGCAACCATCATAAATGTGAGCTTGTTGCCAACTGCCGGAATTTTGATCACGTAACTTTGAGGATATAGCTACGGTCATAAGAATGAGAACCGGTTGTATGTCACTTTTTTGAATGATGTAAGTTTAAATGGTAACTAAAGGAAGAGTAGTTCAGAAATTCACCAATCTGCTCAAGAATTCTCTGTTACTAAGTCCAGGTGATTGTTTCATCCAATATTTTCCAGAGATAGTTTGTTAAGGGCCATCTTATTATGAACCACATTGACAACAATAGTAACAGTAGCACAAACCAACAACAACAATAATGTTACATGTGCCAGAAAACGCAACTGTGTTAGAAGCTTGGTAGCTTTCTGCAGTACCTAAAATGCTGAAAAATTCGAGAAAATTGGAGAGAAATGCCAGATGCCTGAAAGAAGATGGTGGAAAAATGGTTTCTCTTTGGTACTGGTATGAGAAGAGAAAATCCCCAGACATTTCTTTAAAAATTTTTTTCCCCTAAAGGAATCTATTCCTCCTTGAAAGTGTAGCACTGGGACAGGGGAATTACTCCTCTCTCAGGCCAAGAGTAAATAGGAAAGTTAACTTTGCATCACAGCCTATCAGGAATGAATCTCAGTAGTTTTTTAAAAAAACAGCTAATTAACATCATACTTCCTGGTAGACATAGCCACTTCTTCAGATGGGAGTCCTCATTCTAAGCCAATTCAGATAATTCTGAAAAGAATAAAAGAAGTACATTTTGTTTCTCTTGAAGTGTTTGTAGGATACCATGGCAAGTGCTCATTTATCTCTTCATCCAATGTGGCATTCAGTGTATATTTAGACAAATACAACAGTCAGTCAATAAAAGGGATATGACAACAAAGGTAAACCTCTACTGAAATGTTGTAGTGTTAATAAAATCAAATGTATTCAATACATTTGATGGTGGTGGTGTTATTTTTTGACTCTAGATCATTTATAAGAGAACCAGTGATTACATTTCAGAAAAGGTTTCTTTGCAATGTTCCTTCAGGACTTCTCACCCTCACCACTGTTCAAAACATGTCAGTGTCCTTTAAAATATTGCAACTGATGTTCTTAATATATTGTCTTTTGTTAGCAATAGAATCAAAATCACACTCGAATCTGATTTCTACCTCATACAGAGCACAAACTGCATCTTGAATGACACCAGATTAGAAACAAACAATTCTTATAATTGGCTCAGTTAGTAATTTGATCTGCAATATGTATATCCTGAAGTTTCAAATTTCAAGGGCAGTCTTTCATGTGGTATATTCTAATGGTACAAGTGGGGTGTAAGTGGGATTTGTACATTATGATTGAATCTGACAGGTCCAGGAAAAAGACATGCTGGTCTTAATAAAACAAAGAAACTTCTGAGCACCATCAGAAATTGAGCATCCAAACTCAGACTTCCATATAATCAAGGAGACGTTTCAAGAGAAGTATTACTTTGTCTAGCACAGATAGAATCACTGTTTCCTGAACTCCTTTTTGTCTGGCTAGGAACAAGTTCTGTCTTATCTGTATTAGATGCAATTTCTTTCCCTTCATTAAATCCATCACAGTATTAATCTCAACCATTGCAGCAGAACTTGGATTTCATAGGAAAAACATGGAAAGGGTTGTCAGCTTCATACAGGGAGTAGCAGATTTAAAACTGGTTTTGAATCTTTTGCATGTCCTCAATCACTTTTCCAATCTGCTATATTGCACCCTTTAGAGTTTTTTTTTCTAAACATATTTAACAGAACTAGAGTCAAGGATCTTCACCCATCTGCTTATGTAACTACTATTTTGTGCAGAGATAGTCCTTTTTTTATATTCTCTTGCGCATAGATGTGTTTTGATATTCCTCTCAGAACTTCAGAAACATGGAGTTTTAGAACTTTTTTAATAGGTTTGTTTCCCCATTCGGCTTCTTATGAATTGATTAATCTGGTAATAAACCTCATGCCAAATTCTTCCCTTGTAGCCACAATAGATAAAGCTGCTCCAATAGAAAAAACAGTGGGAAAAAGAAATTGAGGAAGACGTTGATCAATAATATAGTGCTATAGGAGACTGCACACAAGAACAACTAGACACAAGAACAGTTTTTTCACGAACGCCATCACTCTGCTAAACAAATAATACCCTGAACACTGTCAAACTAGTTACTAAGTCTGCACTACTATTAATCTTCTATTGTTCCCACCACCAATCTCCTTCCACTTATGACTGTATGACTGTAACTTTGTTGCTTGTATCCGTACGATTTATATTGACCATTTCCTAATATGATTGGATTGCTTATTTTTACTGTATGACTATCATTAAGTGTTGTAGCTTATGATTCTTGATGAACGTATCTTTTCTTTTATGTGCACTGAGAGCATATGCACCAAGACAAATTCCTTGTGTGTCCAATCACACTTGGTCAATAAAAAATTCTATTCTGTTCTGTTCTGTTCTGTTCTGTTCTGTTCTGTTCTGTTCTGTTCTGTTCTGTTCTGTTCTATTCTATTCTATTCTATTCTATTCTATTCTATCCTAGTGTTTTTCAATTGGGTAGGAGCAAAAGACAAGATTCTCTTACTCTTAGTGCTATGATCTCTGTCATTCTCCTTCCCAACTTAGAAAAATGA
>WNWU01000045.1:5805252-5934282 GCA_012654045.1 Ptyas mucosa | reverse complement strand
TTTCTGTTAACAGAAAACTGAAATATATTCAATGCAACATATTTTGAGCTGACATGGATTTCCTGGAACTAAATCTTATGTTTGACCCCCATGAGAAAATTCCCTTCAACTCTGAGAACTATTTTTACATGATTTTCTCTTTCAGTGAAGAATCAACTAAACCAGTGAGATGATTGGAGGAAACTGCACTGATGTGGAAGAGTTTATTCTTCTAGGATTCACAGATCATGTAACCCTACAGCATGTGCTCTTTGCGATATTTTTATTGATTTATATTATCACTGTTGTGGGGAATATTGGAATCATTGTGGTTGTGAAAAATGATTCTCACCTTCAAACCCCCATGTATTTCCTTCTGAGCAACTTATCCTTCTTAGACCTTTGCTACTCATCCGTTGTCACCCCAAAGATGCTGAAGAATTTCCTGGTAGAGAAGAAAGTCATCTCATACACTGGATGTTTCTTACAGCAATACTTTTATTGCTGTTTTGCAACTACTGAATGCTACCTTGTGGCTGTGATGGCATATGACCGATACGTGGCCATCTGCAACCCACTGAAATATACCACCACCATGTCCAAAACTGTCTGCATTTCATTAGTGATGTCCTCCTATATAGCTGGACTTCTGAATTCATCCGTACAAGTGGGATTTCGTTTAAGATTAACCTGCTGTCATTCCAACATCATCAACCATTTCTTCTGTGATGGACCTCCTCTGACTCATCTTTATTGTTCTGACATACAACTCGTTCAGATTCTACTCTTTGCTTTTGTAGGATTTAATGAGGTTGCAACTACATCCCTAGTGGTAATCTCCTATTGCTGTATCATTGTCACAGTCCTCCAAATGCGTTCACTTGAAAGTATTTACAAAGCATTTTCTACCTGCTCTTCCCATCTGATTGTGGTCTGCACTTTCTATGGGACTGTTCTTTTCATGTACCTGCGCCCCAGCTCCAGCTATTCCTTGGAGCACGACAAGATCGTATCAGTCTTTTATGTTGTGATCATTCCTATGCTGAACCCCATCATATATAGTTTCAGGAATAGAGAAGTTAGAAATGCCATGAAAAAAACATTTCAAAGAATAATCATCTCCAGGTGACTTGCGCTCAAAATTTAGGAGAACATATTTATGCTACTCATTTGCCATGAATGCATTATGTCACACTTACAAAAAAACTTTCTGGAATCTACAATTGCTTTAGAGTTATTATTTACTTATCCTTCCAAAATTTTTGTGCTGAGTTTCTTTTATGCATGCAATGGATGTACTTTGACATGTCACTGAGCAGAACAAATTCTTTTCATGAAATCTACATTCCAATAACCCTAACAGATTGATTATCCTTTTCGTGTTTCTAGATTGCATGGAGGAATTGGCTTCATAAGGAAAGTTGCTCCATCTCTCTAAGTTTCTGTTGTAACATAATCAAAATGACTGCTCAGTCCTCCATATTTCATCATTCCTTCCTTCTGGAAGGAATGCCTTGTTTCCGAAAGGAAACACCCGTTTCCCTGTTTGGGAATTACAGAGCCAAAGCAGAACACAAGTTTTTAAGTTTTCATTGTTGACAGCAGTATTAATGATACTATAATCCTACATATGTACATAAACAATTTCAGTGAGATTTATTTAGAGAAACAGATATAAAATTCTAATGCAAGCTCTAGATAGCTAAGGATTACCAATTATAAAGATTTTATAGTTTTCTGATGCCTGGGTGAAAGCAAGTGTTGACAACTGTTCATTTATCCAGACTCCATGTGCCTCAAGTTCTCATTTGAAACCCCATGACTGTGACCCTAGACCTGGATCAGCTGACAAACCTTCTACAATATTTGTACCCTTGGACTTCATTTGGTTGCTTATTTTTGTTGATTTGTGATAGGAAAAGAAGGAAGGAAGGAAGGAAGGAAGGAAGGAAGGAAGGAAGGAAGGAAGGAAGGAAGACTAGAAAAGTCAGAAAAGAAACAAAAATGATAAAACATTTGTACAATAACAATTAAAAGGTAACAGTCATTCCCCTAATAATATGAGGGACAATTTTATAGTCAAAGTTCTACTCTATTCTACTATTAAAGGCTGTCTGTTTTGAAGAGGTTGAGATGAAAATATGAATTTGATCGTTCTTCACATAACATACTTATACTGTGGGATAATCTCAGTCTGAAAGAGGAAGTAATTTATCTTTCCTGTTTAGTTCATTGACTAATAAAGGGAAAAAACAAGTCAAAACATATATTTATAAGGATTTGTTTTTTAAAAAATGTGTTACAAGTGTTTCAAATTACATATTTTATATGGATAATGATAATTTCTTTAGTTTTAGGAGTCAGAAATAAAATAATGATACCAGAAATAGCTGTAGCACTTCCATTTCATTATTTCTTACTTCTGATTGACCCAATAATGAAATTCTCTATGAGGAATAGAAAGAAATGTGAAATAATCTGTTTATTGACTGAACTGAAGTAATTGTATGTCACATCCATTTGGTTTTCTCGTTCTACGATGGCCATCTTCCAGAATGCTTCCCAGTCTGGCCTAAAGTTATAGTATGCCACATAATAGCCTATCTAAATACTAACCAGATCTGAATCTGTTTAGCTCTTGTGCTCGCATATGGTCAACCAGATGCTGTTCCCTGAAACATATCACAGCATATTTTCATTCTATTTCATTTTATTGGTTGGGGGAACCACAAACACTAGTGGGGAGAATTTTAAAATAACTATAGCATTTTTTAATAAGCCACTTTGATTCAGGGGATATGGAAACCAGGAGATTATGAGTTGTAGACTCCCTTCATCATAAAAGCCAGCTGAGTGACCTCTCTCAGCCCAACACATTTCACAGGGTTGTTCTGATGGGGAAAATAGGAGGCAGAAGTAGTACGTATGTTTTCCACCTTACTTTACTATTTATACACATATATAAATATTATAAACACACACACACATATATAAAATCACATTAATGACATCTTTTAGTGTGTTATGTTTAATCATGCATTTGTCAATCCAGTATGCAATAACATTTACAATTTAAATCTCTTTGCCTAAAAAAAGCCACCCAATTACTCTAATTTCTTCTTAAAACCCAGAATACTGAGCTCACAATATATGGATGGCAGCAACTGTACCACGGTGGATGAATTCATTCTTGTGGGATTTACTTAGGGGTGAAATGCTACTGGTTCAGGCCGGTTTGTCCAAACCGGTAGTAACAAATGTGACTGGTTCACCGAACCAGTAGTAAAAATGCTTTAAAAAGTAAAAAAAAAGTTCTAACAATGGCACGGCAGAGCTGATCATCTGACCTTTTCTTTTACTTTTTTAAAGCATTTTTTACTACCCATTTGGGCAATAGGTAGTAAAAAAATGCTTTAAACAGTTTTTTAAAAGGTTCCAACAATCAGCTGTGACAATCAGCTGTGGCATGCGATCCTCAGAACTTTTTTTTTAATTATTATTTTTTAAAGCATTTTTTACTACTTATTGGGGGAAGTCCATTTTTGCTCCCAGGAGGCTTCCCTGAGGCCTGCTAGGCCAAAAACTGGGGATGAGGACGGTCCGTTTTTGCTTCCAGACTTCCCTGAGGCCTGCTAGGCCAAAATGGGTGGGGGTGGGAGGTCCGTTTTTGCTCCCAGGAGGCTTCCCTGAGGCTTGATAGGCCAAAAATGGGGGTGGGTGGGAGGGTCCATTTTTGCTACCAGGAGGCTTCCCTGAAGCCTGCTAGGCCAAAAACAGGGTTGGGTGGGGAGGGTCCATTTTTGTTCCCAGGAGGCTTCCCTGAGACCTGCTAGGGCAAAAATGTGTGGGGGGAGGGTGCAGATGATTTTATGTACTATGCTTAGGTCAGACCGAAGACGGTGAAGTTCTAAATTGTCTAAGCCCAAAATTTTTAGGCATAAGGTATTTTGTTGCAAGCAGAGGACTGGAGGACTCTTCTTGTGAAATATCTCTGGACTCGTTGGGTTGTATTAATGTCCAATATGCAGTGCAGGTTCCAGACAGATGAGCTGTATTCAAGAATTGGTCTGGCAAAAGTTTTGTATGCCCTAGTTTGCAGTTCAATATTATCAGAGAAGAAATCACTTGTCAGTCACAGATCAAAAGATCAAAAGAAGTCACAGATCAAAAGAAGGCATAGTCAAGACTTGGTCAGACCTGAGATATCAGTGTTCACTGACATTTCTTTTAAATGCCACGGAGTATGGAAGGAGCTTTTTTTAATGTATTTTTTAATTCTCTTGAGCAGTAATTAAAATACAAAAATAATAAGTAGAGGAGAATGGTATGTTTTTACATTCAGGACATGGCGTACCTTTCAGTGATCATTTAAGACTCTATTTAGAACTGTTTTACAAAATTATCCAACACACACACACACACTTTTCCTTTATTACTCCATGGCTGTAACTTTACTGAGTATGTACTTTTAAAAGAGGATTAAAGATAGTTCATAACTCTCCCTACTAATACCCAGGATATTAATGATATCTAATACCCAGGATAATGCCCAATTCCCAACTAACATCCAGGGTGATTAAAAGTGGTTCACAAGTCTCCCCACTGTTTACATCCAGAGGTAATGCATGCAAAAACAGCATTTCTGGGTTGTAAATTGGTTGCCAAGAGTGTTGTTAGCTCAGCTACTCTTCAAGAGACTTATTTATTAATCTGGGTAAAATATTTATTTCATCAGCATTGTACAATCAGCAGAGAGTAAGTGGCTTTAATGTATCTAAAGCCAGAGAGCTAATTTTTTTAATATGCCTCTTGCCAAAATAGATCAGGGACAAAATAATTGATTATTTGGATATGTTGTATCTGAGGGAACTGGCCCTAACAATATCATCAAAGTGGCGAATGAGATAGAACTACGTATATAAGTAAAGGGTTTTACATGCATGCACATGTCTCAGAAACACAAAATAATATGTGAGAATTGTTAAGAGAATACTAAAAGTTTAGAAATCCTGTCTATCATGAAGCTTGTCATCCCAAGTCAGCTGATCACTAAAAGCAAAGACATGTAATTAAAATCCATGATCTGATCTTGCAGAAGATAATATTATCAATCTTTTGAGCCAAAATTTGTCAAACTCCCTGATATTCAATCCATACTTATTAAAAGTCGGCAATATCAGTTATACACAATCAGCCTGGTCACTCTCAGACTGAAAAATCTCCCCTGGATCAATGAGACGCAAAGAGAACAAAGCTCCTACATCTGTGATGGCGAACCTATGGCATGCGTGCCACAGGTGGCATGCGTAGCAATATCTGTGGGCATGTGAGCTCAGCTCCAGTGCACATGCGCACCGGCCACCTAATTTTCGGGCCTTCTGGACCCACCAGAAGTAGGGAAACAGGCTGTTTCCTGCCTCCAGAGGGCCTGAGGGGGGAAAACAGGGGAAGACCTGTTTTCCTTTCTCACCTGGCTCCAGGGCCTCTCTATGAGTCTGGGTAGGGTGAAAATGGCCTTCCCCACCCCACCCCACCCCCAGAGGCCCTCCGGGCAGTGTGGAAGGCCATTTTCACCCTCCCCAGAATAATAGAGAAGCTCTGGAGCCAGGTGAGAGAGAAAAACAGGCCTACCGGGCCGTCGCGTGCTGGGAGTGGGGAGGGGGCACATAGAATTATGGGTGTGGGCATGCATGCACATGACACTCCCCCAGCCCCCCTTCCTGGCACGCAATGGCAAAAAGGTTAGCCATCACTGTCCTACATCATTAGCAATCAGAAGAATAAAGATTCAACTGATTTTCAAGTTTTCACTCTTCAAATCTTCACCAAATCTTCCATCTATTCTGGTAGTGTGAAAGCATAATTATAGTATTAAAGTCTTATTACAATTAATATAATACTGAGTAAGTACATCAGGCTGCCATATCGCTATACAATATTATAATTATAACATCAAAAGAACCATTATAAACTTTTTCAAAAAGAATTGTTGGACTCAATAAATACTATAGTACAAGGGGCAATCACTTGGGAGAGATATGTAAAAAAAAATCAAAATGGCAGCTGCAACCACACATTCAAAGCTCTGCAAGCAGTGCATCTAAAAAGGGACAGAGTTTTGATTTCAGGTTGTGGCCAAATCATGATTATTTTGATCTCACCTTCTTCCATGGCTGTCTGATACTAATCTATCCTTAAGGTCTTTTTCAGGAACACATTCAGATTATCTCAAAACACCTTTTGTTCTTCTGAAAATGTTAACCAAAGGTTGCTTGGTTCACCAGTACAGATTATAGGGAGGTCTGCAGATTATGGATACTGTAGCATCTACAGTAAATACTACATGTCACCCCTGTTAACCAAAAGAGGACAATCATTCATGGCTGAAAAACACGCTTATTTTCTGTCATGCTTCCTCCCCTACCCCCCTTGGCCATGATCACTGAATGGATATATCAGATTACTGGATTGGCCTATATTGCAGAAATGTACATTTTATAGCTTCACCCTGCTTCTCAAATTTAGGAATGTGTTATTTTAACATTTTAAGCATACTCCAAACCTTAACAAATTCAAATGACCATAAAGGAAGGAAAAGTGATTCCTAAGAGTTGCTGCACACACTGGCCAAAATCCGTGCTCAGTTTTGTATAAGAGTCCCAGGCTGCCTCAACAGTTAAAATAGTGCCCTGTTCTGCTCCAGTTAAAAAAAAGTGTTCAAATGCTTTTTAAAACAGAGGACATTTTTCTGGCCTCTGCAGCTCCAAGATATCAGTAGAACATCTTCTTATGGATGATGCCCCTAAGAAAGTAAGAAGCGAATGCTGATCCTTGGCACTCAGCTAAAATTTGTCCCTACTCAAATCCATCCTGTTTGCAGATTAGAATTAAGGAGGGGACATGTGGAGGTAGAAAAGATGAGGAGGCAGAATAAGCAGGGACAAACCCCACTTACTATGAAGGGTGTTTGATTTGCCTCCTATTGTTACTCAGAAGGAGCTCTTCAATACTTATTAACAAATAGATGTCAGAGTATATACAGGAAACATTACCCCTGCCTGCCTTATCAATTATTTCTTTTCAGGAAGAACTCATGTGTCATCACAAGCCTTCTTAGGGACATGAGCAGGGGTGGGTTCTAAAATTTACTACTGGTTCTGTGGGCGTGGCTTATTTTGTGGGCATGGCTTGATGGTCATGTGACAATTATTTAGGATTTAGCAGAGGTACTGGTCTACCAGGCTTTTAACTGCTTGCAGAGCTGTACCGATCTACCCATTTATTTTTGCAGGCACTGATCTACTCATGTATTTTTGCAGGCACTGGTCTACCCATTTATTTTTGCAGGCACCGGTCTACTCATTTGTTTTCTTTTAACACTGATCAGCTGTAGGGCGGCCCTTTGAAGCCCCGCGGCAAGAGTTTAAACAGTTTTTTTTCCCTCTAGCCATCAGCTGGGACTCAGGAGGCAGCAATAGATTGGGGTTGGAGCCAAATAAAAGGTAAGAATAACGCGGGGGATGGGGGGCGGAGGGGGGCAGGGGGAAGAACTGGTTCGATGATGTCATATCGTCACCGCTACAGGCTCGGCGGAACCGGGAGGAACTGGGAGGAACCCACCACTGGACATGGGCCTTATGAAGCCATAGTTTTATAATAAAGGAGACCATTATGAGAGAAAACATCCTGATTTTTATTCTGGTATATAAATAATACTTTCTCTGCCAGTAGTCTTCAAGAAATACATTACAAAGCTGCACAACCACAAATATAGGAATGCTGGAACTTCCTTTAGGTTTCCTTCTGAGAAATGCATTTTTTCTGTCAATGCAAAGGACGGGTTTTTATGAGCACTTGGTTGATAGGGTCTGTCTTTATATATCACTTGGTTGCCCTGACAGTACATAAGAAAATCTATTCAGCAGGTTGAGAGAGAAAAAACTTTTCTCTTCACCAGCCTTTGAAAAGCTCCTTTTACTTCTTTGTTCCTCAGACTATAAATCAGAGGATTCAGCATGGGGATCACCATCGTGTAGAAGACAGAGGTAATTCTGTTTGAATCCCTTCCATGGATTGCATTAGGCTGGCAGTATATTAGGAGAATTGTCACATGGAAGACTGAGATTGCTGTGAAGTGAGAGGCACAAGTGGAGATAGCCTTGTATTTTCCCTTGCTAGAGTGAATCTTTGAAACACACACGATAATTAAAATGTAGGACATGAGAATAATGATTATGGTACTACTCTCCACAAAGGTGGCAAAAATGAAAAGCAGCATCCTATTGATCTGGGTGTCTGAACAAGACAAACTTAACACTGGCACAACATCACAAAAGAAGTGGTTGATGATATTTCCACAGAATTGTAGCCGAAAAGCAGAGATCGTATGAACTAGAGCACAAATAATACCCCACAGATAACAACTAAGCACTAGAAAGATGCAAACGTTTCTGGACATAATTGCACTATACAATAAAGGATTACAAATGGCCACATACCGGTCATATGCCATTGCAGCCAAGAGAAATGATTCAGCAACAACAAACATGATGAACAGATACATCTGAACTGCACATGCAAAGAAACAAATGCTTTTTACTGCAGAGGCAGTACCCATCAACAATTTGGGTGTTATAGATGAAGAGTAACAAATGTCAATCAAGGATAGATGGCTGAGGAAAAAATACATTGGGGTATGGAGACGAGATTCAACCTTGATTAACAGGATGATCCCAAGATTTCCCACCATGGTCGTAATGTAGATCACAAGAAACATCAGAAAGAGAATGGCTTGTAGATCTTCTGGATGGTCTGAGAAACCCAAAAGAATGAATTGGGTCACCAGTGTGTAATTTCCTTTCTCCATTCCTTTCAGATTACAAACTGGAAAGTATCACATTTGATACAATATGAAGAGACATTTGACCTAGAAATCAGCTGAAGGACATGACGATTTGTTTCTGCATCATGTTTTGTTCTTCAAAGAGTGATTTATTTTTTCACCTGTGAATGATACTCCTTGGGGGAGGGGGTAGAGACAAAAAGAGAAATAAAGAAAATAGCAATAAAGGAGTGTTTATCAACATTGTTTTTTTTAAAAAAAAATCAGCTTGTGACTGCCAAACCAATCACTTATTAAAATCTGTCAAAGTATTTGGAAAGAGATTTTAAGTAAAATCCTTCATAATGTTGCAATCCCAGTTGTAGTTATTTTTCTATAACCTATTGGCTCTATCTATCTATCTATCTATCTATCTATCTATCATCTGTCTGTCTGTCTGTCTGTCTGTCTATATATCTATATATCTATATATCTATCTATATCTATGTATCTCTCATCAGCCATAAAGTCAAGACATCAGTCAAACAGAACTCCATTGCTAATTGAATGATGGACTATGTAAGAAAGAGCCAGCAGGACCAGCCATTATGGAGAAGTAGTCTCATATTAGTCAATGTTTTTATGAAGGTTGGAAATACCTGAACTTCACAGGCAGTGAGAACAATTGAAGTATTAAACATATTTCCCAGCTTACAGCTGTTAGAAAATTATTGTGAATAATTTCCAGCTTAGTTAGCACCCGATACACTAACAGTCAATCTCTACGTCCAGATGAGAACAAGCACACAAATCCCTCAGTACAGCTAACAAAAATATAACTTTATATTTATTATGAAACATCAGCAGAATAAAAACATTTAACTGGCAAAGTGGATAATAGGTGGCAAAAGCAGGTAAAAGAGACATGAACAGGTACAAATTTATAGTATCTATATCTATCAAAAGGGGCATAAATTTCCAGAGCTACTACCAACTCTGTTACTGTTACTGTTACTACTAGAAATTAGACTATAAGTAAGTAACATAGAAAATCCATAAAGGACCTTTCCCTTTGGTTGTCCAGCTTTAATCCGTTATGTCCATAGTACTAACAGAATACTGATGGAAGTAGGATACTAATGATCATTCCTCTATTCTACACCATGAAAGGAACAATTTGGTAGTATGGGAAGGCCTCCAAGGCCATACTTTTTTCACATAATATTTTACTAGGTCTCTTTCTGTTGCAAGCGCATGTACCTTCCATATGTTGATCACAGTATACATGGATAAATAAAAACACTCTCAGATTGCAACTTGTAGCAGCCATCTTCAAATTACCACAAAATGAGAAACAAAGTTGAAAACCCCCTACTCAAGTTATCAGAATCAACACTTAACTATATGGACAGCTTTCTGGTTTTCACAGGGCTCAGACTGAAGGGTGTCTGTTGGATTAGACAGTGAGTGGATTCCAATTTGTCAACAGGGTCCTAAGCATTGCTCTGCAAAGCTTCTAAGAGGCAATTCAATTCAACAAAGCTTTGATCAAATTACCTTTTTGAAGCAGTTTCTAAACTGAAGCAAGGTTCAATTCAAAGGACCAACTTCCCCATTATTGCCTATGTGCAAATCTCCCCCCCCCCCAAAAAAACCTAGATTGGTTCTTGAATAGAATAAATTTACCCTGCGTGCCAACTTGCAAATAATTGAATCATGCTTTCTTCATATTTCAGATCTCACTTTAAGTTAGAGTGGGCTAAATTTAATTTTATACCAGAACTTACCAGGTGCCATCTGACATTGGAAAGCAACAGAGCAGCCCTAGACACCAGCAGTTGCCCAGCCAATGGCAAAAGACTCCTCTTCCTTGACCTCAAAGGCAAATGTGGAATGCATGAGAGGCCCTTTTTCAATCATCTCTGTGCCCTTTGGGATGTGATCTCTTAAGTACTTTAAATTTGTCTTCTCAAGAGGAGGGATTCCTCAAGCAATATTGGCAACAATGAAAGATTTATGTAAGAGTTGCATATTTTTGCTTTTGCATAGCTTTGTCTCCTCTTATCCAGCCAGGAACCAGCTTTCTTTTCCAAACTTTAACATCCAGGCTATTCTCTTATGTGATAAAAGAGAGATCACAGCAGCCCTATACATATCTCTTTGAAGTCTGAAGGTTGAGTCATGGCAACTGGACTTATTTTCTTATTGGTTTGAGACATTTCACTGCTCATACAAGCAGCTTCATCAGGCAGAGCAAGAGCCTTCGGAATGTACCAACTCTTTTTTCAGGGAGGAAACCCCTGAGGTTGATGCTGGAGAAGTTGGTACATTCCAATGACTCTGCCTAATTAACTTGCTCTGACTAAGGAACCTACTTGGATGACCAGTAAAATGTCTCTAACAAGAAAATAAGCCCAATTGTCAAATTCAACTTTCAGACAGGTTTACCTGGATGACTGAGAATTTTTATCAACATCCTTCTGAAGCATTCTGGCTTACTTGCTCAGTGATCCTTGTATGATGTGTACTTATCAGTAGATTGTGAAACTGGAGGGGAGATGAATTGTTCAGATCACTTTTTTTGACATACCCTATATTAATTTTATTCATATGGAATCTCCCCCCAAAAACTGGGGAGGGAAATAAGGAGAATGAACCCCAAATGCATGTATTTATCTAAAGAATTACTAATGCCTATCTCATCACTATATTTTAAAAGCTCTTGAAACTTCTGATGTCTACATCTGTATCTGGAGCCACATTATATTAATAGCCCATCTTTTCTCCATTTCTCAGAAGGCATCAGAGAAGCATTTAGCTGCTCTGGGCTGAGACTGAAAAAATTAAACAGGCTCAGATCAATTAGTCCTTGAATAGGAGACCCCTGACAACACTGGGAAATCCCTAGTCTTATAGTCATAAGATTGGGAAGTTAAAAAACATCTTGGAAGAAGGCAACAGCAAAGAACTTTCATGTGTTGACATCCTTAAAGGTGTTGACATCCTTTAAGAAAATGTTATCACGCCCCACACAGAGTGTCTATGAAATTGAAAGAACATATTGACATGAATCAATCTAATCTTTGCTCTTTGCTTCTGTTAAAGAAGTTGCTTGTACTATTTTGCTACGGTTAGGAATCATTTGTTAGGAATACATCCTGTAAGAGAATTGTATCCTTTTCTATCTGGTTTCTCGCTTCTGTAATTTGTTTCAGAACTAGGGCACATCCTTGGAGACAGTTCCCAGGAACATCCTCCTCCATGGATAAAGGGGAGGGGGGCTGTCTAGGAGCCCAAACACAAAAGGACAAGGGATACTGTGTAAGATAGTAAAACATGGACAGAGACAGGGGGCCTGAACAAAGAAAGATCACATTGGTGATGAGCCTTTGTCTGATTGGATAAACTTTGTTTCTATCGATGTAAAATATATATAATACTCTGAGACACTCTTGCAGGGTGTGGCTATTCCTTACATGGATTTTGTCTGTATTTGATATAGTATTCACCCAGACTTTTTACTTTGGCCAAAGAATAAAAAGTTGATTTTTTTTTTTTTTTTTTTTTTTTGCAAACCTCGTCTCGAGTCTCACTTTCTTTGGCATCTCAGTGGCTCAGGGAAACTTCTGGGACCTTACAAAAACACCAGGAATCAAACTTGATTTGAAGAAACCATTACTTTTGTTTCTTTCTCCAGGAGCTCAAGGCAGCATAAACAGCACTTGTTTTCCTTCAATTTTCCCCCAAAACTATATGTGTTAGTCTTGGCTGAACGATAGTGACTGGCCCAAAGCCAGTAAGCTTCCATGTCTGAGAATTATTACCTGGTCTTCCCAGTAAAAGTCCAATGCCTTAGCCATTTAGCATATTGTCCTCTCAATGGCTTGTTTTATTTCTTTGTTTGATTGTATGCATGGCTGACAATACTCAATAGTCTTCTCTCTGTGGTTAAATGTTCAACAAAAACATTTAAAAATATATTTCCAGATCACCTATACCCTCCAAACACTTCCAAATTACCAAAACCAGAGAAAGTAATTTTTTATAAATGGCCTACTTCATTCTGAAAATAAACTAATGGGATAATAATTAAGTGGCTCAGAAGAAAATAGCCATACCGCATCAAGGATGTTCTCTCGATGAACAAGTGATAATGTAGGGTTTGTTTTTTTAAAGATAGAATAATCATATAGGATAAACAGAAAATTAATGACAGAGGAAACATCATTTTCTAAATTAGCTAGTTCAAGGCTGGGCAAAGCAGATATTGGCTTGTCTTTCCTCTATCATTGGAAGCAGCTTCAGCTGCAGGGTCACAGTTTTCAACTTTGAGTTACAGCCCTAGCTCCACCATCACAGAATGGCATCATAAGTACCTCTGCTTTGCTAGAAAAGCCCTTCAACCATATCTTACAATCTGCTGAAGACCATCTGAAAGGCTGCAAAGGTACCTTATGGCTAGAATGTCATGTGGCCCTTCACAGCTTTTTCATCATACTGCTGAAAATATCCTAATTTTATTAGCAAATGTTGGACTTTATTGACTGTTTTAAAAGGTTTCTTTTTTCACATTTGTCAACTGGTCCTGTCCACAATTGATATTATTTTCTGGCACACAGTAAACAATTTCGTGCCACAAGCAGGACATATGGCCCCCAACAAGATGCAGGGAGGAAGGTGCAATATATGAACCTCTAGTTCAGTGGTTCCCAACTTTTTTTGGCCATGCCCCACCTAAGCATCTCTAAAATCCTGATGCCCCCCCCCCACCCGTGACATATAATTCTTACTTTACTCAAAAAGTGAACTCTACTCACACGGAGGAAGCTTAAAAGGCCATTAACTTGGTTTAAACAAGGTTCAAATTGCGCCCCTTAAAAATCAAATTGCCCCCCTGTGGGACATGGGCCCCACGTTGGGAACCACTGCTCTAGATCATTTCACTGGTTTTCCTAAATGAATCCTCCCAGGCTCCCTTCCGCAAACAGTTAAATCAGAAGTAAAAACTATTGGAAGCAAGACATAAGCCAGTTTTAAATTGAACATTATTCTTGTGTCCCCAGAGTGAGTGAGATTATGATTCAAAAGCACTTGGGGAAAGAATAAATTATTTTCAGCAATTCATAGTTCCAGATAAACAAGAAGCAGAATTTCATAGCAAGGTTAAAATGAGAAGACCTGTTCTCTCCATTCTTGCCTGTTCCAAGGTACTTTCCCTTTTTATCTATGGCATCTGATACTATTTCCTCTATTATTCAGTTGCACTGGGTGATGGCTTTGCACATTCAGAAAGGATTGTTTCTTACGGGAGAGAAGGCATCCAAGAATCAACTTTCCCCACTGCCTCCTATACCTTTCTGAATTACATTGCATGCTGGAGCAACTTTTCAAAGGGAGAAGAGCACCAATGAAGGGAAAAGTTAACTGAAAATTGGAGGGCGCATCTTTTGTGAATCAGAGTGCTTCCTATTATATCAGTTTTAACACAAATTGTAAATAGTTATAATGATGCATGCATCTTATGAAATGTACAGCTGAAAAAATTATCTGACTTTAAATAGCAGGGAAGAGATTTAAGTTAGAGTGGGGGAACAGATTTGTTACTGATATAAAGGAGGGTTGAAAGAGGAAAATAATAGCTTACAGTATTCAGATTTGTAGCTATCAGGAACAGGATGAGTATTTAGGAAACAAACATCTGAAATTATAATCCTGAATAAATAACTAGATTTGGCAGTGGCTGGGCTACAGGAGAAAGAGGGCAATAGTGAATTTCATGTTAGTATGATAATTGAAGTAATCAGGAAAACAGTTTATAGCCTGTTATTTTTAAATATTTGCTATTTTTTTAAAAAAATGTGCTTCTCTCTAGTTTCAGTGGTGTCATCTGATAAAATCAAAGACTGGCATGCAAACTTTTCATCAAAGAAATGTCTGAAGGAAATGTCTCTATGGGAAGTGATTTTATTCTTATGGGCTTTACAGATCAGTATACTTTTCAAATGTTGTCTTTTTTGTTTTTCTCAGCTGTTTATATTTTTACCATTGTTGGAAATCTTGGCATGATTTTATTAATCAGGATTGACTCCCGACTCCATACGCCTATGTACTTCTTCCTGAGTCATCTTTCTCTTTTAGACATGTGCTATTCTTCTACAATTGTTCCTAAAACTCTGGTGAATTTCTTAGCAGGCAGAAAGACCATTTCATTTGCTGGATGCACCACTCAGTTATTCTTCTTTGCAGCTTGTGCTACCACTGAGAGCTACCTGCTGGCTGCCATGGCCTATGATCGTTACGTTGCCGTTTGCAAGCCTCTGCTTTACACAGTTGTCATGTCACAGAAAGTTTGTGAGGGGTTGCTGGCTGGGGCATATGTCATAGGTGTGATGAGCTCAGCTATACATACCATCTCTATATTTCGTCTCCCATTCTGTCATTCTCATAAGATCAACCACTTTTTCTGCGATGGGCCCCCACTCCTAACCCTAGCCTGCTCAGACACTCATTTCAATGAGAGACTTCTTTTTGCTGTGGTTGGGTTCAACATCTTGATCAGCACTGCAGTCATTCTAGCATCCTATTTGTCTGTCCTCACCACTGTACTGACTATCCACTCTACTGAAGGCAAGTGCAAAGCCTTCTCCACCTGTGCTTCCCACTTGGCCACTGTTACATTGTTTTATGGAAGTTCGCTTTTCATGTATTCACGGCCAAGCTCAAGCTATTCCTTGGATCAGGACAAGGTGGTTTCTGTGTTGTACTCAGTTACAATCCCCATGCTTAACCCACTCATTTACAGCATGAGGAACAAAGAAGTGAAGGATGCTCTTAGAAGAACAAGAGGCAGATTCCATTCTTCATGGTGCCAATGGCACCAAGTAGTGCAATCTCAGCAAATACAGTACAGATAAATCTTTCCCCCCCCCCCCAAAAAAATAAATGGGCAGAGTAGTTAACCAAAGGTTTGAGGGGCTGGGAAGAATACGGGGAAGATGTCCTTGAAGGTCAACTTTAATGTCTTTGAAATGCCATCCTTTCAAACGGCCATGTTTCTATTTCGATCTGCTTTTGACTTAGTTCAGCAACATTGGTGCAATTCTTGTTGACCTCTATTGTATAGGATTCCCTGTTAAATTTATAGAACAGTGTCTCCTCAGTCTGCATGACAAAGCCCCTACAGAATTTAGTGTCTCATTTTAAACTAACTGAAATTTTGCTGGAGTTTTGTAGAATATAAATATAGTCTGTGAAGATTCTTTTTGCAAGATGGGACAAAGTAAAAGAGAATTTGTATGAAGCTTAAATGTATTCGCTACAGAATTGAAGAAATACCGACATACTGTATAAATACAGCTTGTAATCTATAATCTGGAACTTCACCATCAAGGAAGCCATGAAGTAAACAGCTGCTGCTTCTCAAATGTTCAATCATTTGAACATTTTTATTAAATATCCTAATCATTGTAAATAATAATTTAAAAATACCAACATCAAAGTGCACATATTTCAAATGTTATGAAACTATATGGCTTAAACTAGGCAGGATAGCAGTTAGAAGGGTGATAATTAGAAACACAACCTGTCATATCTCATTAAAAAGAGGGGGAGAAAGAGGCGGAAAGGAGGGAGGAAAGAAAACTTCAAAACTTCTAGTGTTTTGCTTTATTTTTAAACATTACATCTCTTGAGTTAGTAAGTTAAATTAGTAATTTAAATTATGTGCTCCCATAAGAATACTGACTGAAAGTATTTAAAGCACTAGTTAATAGCAGAGAGAAATGATTCTCAGATTGATCTCAGAAAGTAAATGGGACCTAGAGATGAGTAAACTTAGCCAAATCTACTAGGAACACTGGGTGTTAGGTATTACCAAAAGGGATTAACCGGGCATCATAATAACATCACTGAAGCAATGGATTTGGAGCTATCTAACAGGTAAACCCATTGTCCAGTTAATTTCTTCCTGGTCCTAAAGGTGGGAAGTGTTATTGTTATATCTATCAGGTTAGATAGATTTCTGTTTTTTTTCCATTTGCTCATCCGTATGTTCAGAATATGGAAGGTAGCTAAAGCAGGAATGCTGGCTGCCCTGTGTGCAAACAGTATACCAGATGACAATATCTAAATAAGGAAGAAGAAAAATTACCACCAACTGTATGACTGGGCTATTTGTGTAATGACTTGGGTTTGTACATGCACACTGTAACAGCCAAAATAGACAATTTGGAAAAGCCATATATATCTCCAATCCAGGAGCTCTCAAGCAATTCTGTTCTATATTCTCAGGATTCCCTAACCCATTGCAAAACTGTTCCATTTACAGAAATACATACCAAAAAAAGCTCCTATTCTTTTTGTGGCATAAATAATACTGTCTGAACCTACCCAATGCAGTTATCCTGTGCAATTAGGTTTTGCAAATGACTTCCAGGAGAAAAAGCACCTTTCTACTAATCCAAAATTCAGAAGGAAACATATACTGTAGTAATATATATATGCTAAAATGCAGAAGTACTATTTTTCTTTATTCAAGAGCAATCAGAGAATGGTGTGCATAACTACAATATGTATATTCTCTTCCCATGGATGCATAAGTGATGCATCCACACCGCCATATAATACATATAATGCAATAGTCTGATGGAAGGAAGTTTCTGGATCCAACTTTTCCCTTTTACAGTTTAGGATCTTTTCCAAGCCTATGAGCAAGGGACAGATTTCCCCTATTCCCACCAGTTTAAAATTTCATCTGTGGTATTGGAACATTTATGAAATGAGTTTTACAAATCAAGATAAATGTGTCCACATCTGGAAATATTTACGAGCAATAATTAGCACTGACAGTTCTAGAATATATATGCTAATAATCTTTTTTAAGAAAAAGGGAATATGATAGGCCATTGTTTCATGAAAGACTGCTTAAGTGATTTCTACTTAAGAAATCATACAACACGGACACTAGAATGCATCTTCCAGAAGGAGATATGGTGATCATGCATGTACCATCTTTTTTTTTTACATATGATGAGAATTGTGCTAAGCTCCTTATGAAATAGATATTGCTTAAAAACTGGTTTGTCTGTGTTATTAATAACTGCATTTTAAACTCCCTGGAATAAAAATTGAAAAAGAAATTCATAAAATAATATATTGCTGCATATTACAAACAAAAGTACCTACAGTTCATGATTATTAAACTTTAATAATAGTTTACAAATATGCAAACTGTTAAAATACACCTGACTTTACAATGACATTGATTTTATATTTGCAGATTCAGAAAGACTCATAAACATTATTGTCTCTATACTCTAAAGTGACAAATTAGGATCTATTGGCAAAAAATCCCCTTAATAGTATCAGATTTAAGAATCAGTTTCTCTGTTGGTGATGTGGGATTTAAGATGGAGTTTTGGGAGGTGTTCGTTGTTCTTGTTTGGTTTTCATTATTATTATTTAAATAAAATGCTTAATTATAACTTTGGAAGGTACATGAAGATCCATATCTATTCTCCATGAACATCACAAGAACCATTCAGAAACGGAGATGTCTATTGAAAATTGCAGTGCAGTGTCTGAATTCATCCTCCTGGGTTTTGCAGAAAATCCCAAACTGAAAGTTCCAATTTTTATATTTTTCTTACTAATCTATTTTATCACAGTGGTAAGTAATTTGGGCATGATTTTGCTGATCAGTATGGACACTCAGCTTCATACACCCATGTACTTTTTCCTCAGTAACTTGGCTTTCATAGATTTTTGTTATTCCTCCAATATTATCCCCAAAGCCTTGGAAAATTTTCTGGCAGAGAAAAAAACCATTTCCTTTGCAGGATGCATCATCCAGATTTATTTCTTTGTTGCTCTCACAAGTACAGAGATAATTCTTTTTGGGTTGATGGCATATGACCGTTACGTGGCCATCTGCAACCCTTTGCTGTATCCTTCCCTCATGTCCCATGCCCAATGCTTCAAAATGGCAGGAGGAGCCTTCACAGCTGGCTTCCTGAACTCCATTATTCATACCACTCTGGTAGGCACTTTATCTTTCTGCCACTCTAATGAAATCAACCATTTCTTCTGCGAGATCCCCCAACTCCTCAAACTCTCGTGTTCCAAAACCTTGTTAACTGAAATACTTATTTTTGTTTGTGCTGGAATTAATATGCTGGGCTCTCTCCTGATAATACTGAGCTCATATATACATATCCTTGCCACAATATTTAAGATGAATTCAGTGGTTGGCCGTCAAAAAGCTTTCTCTACTTGTATTTCTCATTTGATTGCTGTATTCATATTTTATGGAACAGGCCTCTTTATATACTTGCAACCCAGTTCAAACTATTCAGAGGATCAGAATAAAACTGTTTCTTTGTTTTATGCCTTCATCATCCCAATGCTGAACCCGTTAATCTACAGTCTGAGAAACAAGGAGGTGAAGGATTCACTGAAGAGAACAATGGATAGAAATCTATTTTTGCATTTGAAATAATTATTAAGTCGAGAAGATTTCAGCCCACCTAGATATGCTTCTCAATTTGTATTTTACTGTGTAACAGTCATATTATACTTTGAAACTGTAAAATACTTGTCAACACTTCTAAAATATTGTAAATGGTAAATACATTTAATGGCCTTTTACAATAGAAAATATCATGAAAGGAAGAATTGATGGAGAATGGTTGAAGGTAGTGTGTCTGCATATCCCAATGAAGAAAATATACTATCTTCTAGCATCTCAAGGGTTATCATATAGAAAATGGCCTGGAATTATTCAGAGCTGTCCATGAAGATGGGACAAGAAACTATGTGTTTAGATTATAAGGAAGCAGATTTTAGTTGGACATCAAGAAAAAATTCCTAAGACCTTTTCAGTAATAGAAGCAACTACCTCAGAAGATGGTAGAACCTCCCTCCTTAAAAACGTTTAAAGGCATCCTGAATGATCATCTGTTGGTAATGCAATATTACTTGATTCCTGCACTGGGCGTATACAGACCTCTGTAAAATGATCTACTAGGTGTCCAACATTGGCAGATGTTTGTAGCCAATGATGGTGATCATGTAAAAACGTAAACACAAATAACAAAATAGCTAATTTCAAGAATTATTTTCTTGCTTCATTTTTTAAAAATATCCCCATTTAAAATAAATTTATGAAGATAAAGGTAAGACTTTTCATTCAACCTTCAGTGGCAATTTGGAAGATAATAATACTTAATTCGTTGAATAATGACAATCAATATAAAATTAGAGCAGATAGTTAGCCACTTACCATGATCCTTTGGGTAATCAATTCAGAAACTAAAGAGGGAACTTTTGACCATCATATGAGTCAGCTGATGAATTTGAACTGTTCCCTCTGGGAGGCTGTAGAAATAGCCTCCTTCTGGCCATTAAAAATCCAAACTTTTTGCAAACAATTTTCTAGCTATTTAATAACACCAAATTCTGCAGAGAGATTGGACCATGATTCACATTATCCCCAGTCACCACAAATTTTGAACTCCCATGCATGGTGTTTTTTTTTTTAAAGATATTTAAGGGATCCAAGGAAGGAAGCAATAACAGTTTTGTTAACTTGCTGCTTCAGCATAATAACATCAGCTGTGCACTGAAAGGGGTACTGTGACAAGTTCATATGATAGATTAAGGGTGCAAATACAATCTTTGAGACACAGAAAGAAAGTGCTTCTGGAAATATGATGAGATATTTCTATTATCACACAAGTTACCTCCTGCTCATACAGGTAGGTGGTCTATGAGCACAATTGGTCAAGCTATTCATTCATCATTATTCATGTTACATGCCTGAGAATGAGAGGGAGAGGGAGAGAAAATAGGGAGATACTGAAAATGATCTCTGTGATACAGCCTGATTGTTTTACATCAGTTGAATGTATGCAAGTGATGCAAGAGGTATTAACACAATTTTTGGGTGAGAATAATGAATTTGATGACTGATGCATATGTACATTTGAATAGGGGGTATCTGTGTGAAAGTGCAGTATATTTATGAATGGGGAATGATTATTTTCTCCTCCTCCTCCTCCTCCTCCTCCTCCTCCTCCTCCTCCTCCTCCTTCTTCTTCTTCACAGTTATTCTCAACAGAATAGTAGAATTGTTGGTATATCTCTATTATCTTTCAGTGTTCTTGTATCCCTCTCATAATCCAGGCATAACCAAGAGTTTGTTTCTGAGACTTAAACAGTGACATATACTACCATCCATTATGTCTTTACATGTCCTCATCAAACAATTATAGAAAGAGACTGTTCTATTCTTTTGCAGAGCTGCCCCAAATATCTAAATTAATGGCAATTCTTATGCAGCAAAATGCAGAACTCCCATCAGCTTCTCAGGGTTGCTTCTGTGAGCAATCTCTATTTAAACTGCCTTTTCTGGAGGAAAGGTAGAATGTAATAAAATAGGCAAACATATGAACTCCAGGCATTTGGTGAAATGGAATTTGATCCAAGAAAGCTGTATTAATAAACCTTTAAGCAGTGGTGGGATTCAGCCAGTTCGCACCACTTCGGGAGAACCGGTTGTTAACTTTTTGAGCAATTTGGCAAACTGGTTGTTGGAAGAAATCATTAGGGCAGAGAATCGGTTGTTAAATTACTTGAATCCCACCACTGCCTTTAAGGTATTAGATGACTTTTCAATATCGTTTGAAACTTATTTGAACCACAGAGAAAGTCTTATCTGTTCTGAGAAGACTGGGGAGGTATTTTCTGTTCTGGAGGGTACCTGATTGGTTCATGTGATGAACATGTGGGTGATGGGCAAGGACTTGAACTTTCTTTTGGGTGAGGAAAACCCGGAAACTCTCAGATTCAGATTTTCCCAGATGTGCCAATATGACATCTCTAATAAGAATTAGCTTTGAGGAACTTCAAACATTGGAGTTTGATTTCGTTGAAGGTGTTACTTGGAACCCTGACATTGTCGTTCTTCTACAAACCAACAGAGGAGGACTTTTCTCCCATCCCATAATTCCATGGGACATCAATAACCTTTTGAGAAGAGCAGTGGGTACAGGCTGCCTATTAAGGCTGCCCTGCCTTTTCAGAATTTCTCTTTGTCCTAGCTGGGCCCTTAGAAATCACACTTGCCAGGCTTGTCTTTATTTTTTCCCTGATTTAAATGGGGAAGAGGAGGAAGAATGTTTGCAAAAACCTGGATTCTTTATGAATCTTAAAAAGAAAATCATTTTCCTCAGCAAACAGTAACTTTTAGAATGCTTTTGAATTTCAGCATAGTGTGAAGTAACAATAGAAGCAAGGAAAAACAGCCTGAAGTTTTTCTATTTTTTTCCATATGTGCCTGGGTAGATTCAGATTTAGGCATAAACTAAACATGCTACAGGTTAGGACTTCACATCCTGAGGTGTGTATGCATGGGAAGAGGAAAAGGCCATTTGTTACAGTCTCATATATGAAAGTAAATTAAGCCCTCCTGTACTGTATGCTGCTCACACGGCTCTCATTAGTTTATTCAAATATGAGTTGTTGCTCTGTGCATTTATAACTTTTATTCAAAGAGGGTCCTTCCCCACCCCAGGGTGGGCTTTTGAAGCTTGACAGTAGTCTTGCTGTTTTATGTTGAGCCTTCAAATCAATCTTGACTCCTGGTGTCTGCAATTTTCTGGCTAAGATTTCAGAAGTGGTTTGCTCCTGCCTCCTTCCCTGGGTTGAGAGAAGAGAGTGACTGGCTCAAAGTCACCCAGCTGTATTTGTGCCTAAGGCGAGACTAAAATCCATGGTGTGTCCCCCCCCCTCCCCTTTTGTAGCTTCATGCCTTAACCAATACACAAAACTGTCCCTCTTATCTTCTATTATTGCAAATATCACCTCTATAGCTTCCTGAAGCTTAGGGTCTCCTAAGCCATGGCTACATCCAGCAATGTAGCTGTTAGTACTTCTGCCCCGAGGCTGTACTGCTCTGAAGCAGAGGACTAGTTGGGGGATAATGTTGTTGTTGTTGTTGTTGTTGTTGTTGTTGTTGTTGTTGTTATTCTGGACGAATGAAAAATGACTGAAAAGAAGTAAGCAAGCAAACAAACAAACAAACAAAAAACCACTAGCAAATTTAACAACTCAGTTGACTTTGGTTCTCTTTTGGTGCATTTCAGCTGTTCCTCACATATGATCAAATATCAGTTCTAACGATCAATAAACTCAGATATTTAAAAGATGCATCTAAGCATCACAAATTTCCTGGCTGCACAGAGAACCAAACCAATTTGGTCATTTAGTATCAGGAATTTTGTATCCCATGGAGCTAAGAGAAACGGTATGTTCTTCCTGGGGATAAAAACAGCTGCAAAAATAATTCCCGTAACTCAATATTAATTTTCAACCTCCTCTAACTAAACTTTTTTCCTAGTTTTTTTCCAACATGTAATCAGACAATTGTATGGGGCTATTGCTATCACTGATTTATTAAAACACATCAATAAACTTGTATTGCTACTCAATTATCTCGAGATGCCTCTTTAATTCTTGCAGTCTTACTGGAATTAGTTTTTCTAAAAGTTTCAGTAGGGAAAAAAACACTTTTGGCTTGTGTGTCCTTTTTTGGACAGACATCACAATTATACAACTCATTGAATAGCCTTGCTGCATCAGATATCAAATTGTTTGGACTCTGTAGTCACTGAAAATAAAACAACCACATTCTTAGAATACAAGCTGAAGTTATATTTGTTGATATTAAAGCAAGCTATAGTGACATCCATGGGGGTGCATCATGAAATGAGTAACCAGATGTTGCAACACAAGCTCTGCCCCTTGTATGTGTAGTGACATCCCATGAAACCAGAATAACTTGGATTGTGATGTTGTGTCATTCATTTTGTCAGTCACATGAAATTGTCAAATTCTATAGTCACACTGGACTACTGTATGTAGATTTTTATTTATAATCTCTTTACACCGTATAATGAGATTTATTTTACATTATGTTTTTCAGGAAATAAAAGAATAAAAGTATTTGTTCTACAAAATGAAAGAAACAGCTGAGTTATTCGACAGCTTTTTTACATTATTGCTTCTGACGTCTAACGTGCATGGAGACCCATAATCAGAAACAAGACAGGATAAATTCAGCCACAGAGATGTTTGGAGAAAATCACACAGCAGTATCTGAATTCATCTTCCTTGAATTTGCAGAACAACCAGAAATGAAAGTTCCTCTTTTTATGTTTTTCCTCCTGGTCTATGTTATCACAATAGTAGGTAACTTGGGCATGATTTTGCTGATCAGAATGGACCTTCAGCTTCATACACCCATGTACTTTTTCCTCAGCAACTTGGCTTTCATAGATTTTTGTTATTCTTCTACCACCCTCCACAAGATGTTGGCAATTTTCCTATCCAGAAGGAAAACCATTTCCTTCACAGGATGCTTCATCCAAATGTATTTCTTTCTTGCTCTTGCCAGTACGGAGTGCATTCTTTTGGGGTTGATGGCATATGACCGTTACGTGGCCATCTGCAATCCTTTGCTGTACCCATCTCTCATGTCCCATGCCCAATGCCTCAAAATGGCAGGAGGAGCCTTCATAGCTGGCTTCCTGAATTCCATTATTCATACCAGCCTGATAGGGACTTTGTGTTTCTGCCAGTCCAATGAAATCAATCATTTTTTCTGTGATCTCCCACCACTTCTCAAACTCTCATGCTCAGACACTCTTGCTCCTAAAATATATGGTTTCACTGGTGCTGGAACCATCATTTTGATAAATTTTCTAATTATCCTCATCTCCTACATATGCATCTTTTCAACAGTGCTCAAGGTTAAGTCATTGGGAGGTCAACAAAAAGCCATCTCTACCTGCCTCTCCCATCTGATTGTTGTGACCATGTTTTATGGAACAGGTTTGTTTGTTTATTTGCAACCCAGTTCAAACTATTCTGAACGTCAGCATAAAATTATGGCTGTACTATATGCCTTCCTCATCCCTATGCTAAATCCCTTGATCTACAGCTTGAGGAACAAGGAAGTAAAGGATGCCCTGATAAGAGCAATGAATAAGAATGTTTCACATGTAAGATAAACATTTCCATCTGCAGACTGCAATGAATAGGAATCCAATTCCGTAAAGTGCCAGGAATTGTGCCCTAATTCTGTGGAATATTTAAATGGATGTTTTGTGTTAAGTGAGACATTTGAATGTTCACTCAGCTGCTTATTATTGTCAAGAACCTGAACTAAGTTGAATTAAAACCAAGTTCTTTATTATTTAAATTGGGGATAAAGAATATTTTTGAGGGTAGAAGCCATCCTTTAAAATAATCTCTCATCTCGAAGAATATAATAAAATGACACAGTGGTATTTTAGCCTTTTTGTGTGTGTGTGTTTTCTTTTGTGTGCATATCATGGAATTGGGAAGTCTAATAGTAACCCACCTCCAGTCACATGTCACAATGCCAGTTTTTCACCCCAACTCCAGAAGAAATTTCCATATTAGATGGAAAGGAAGTAGGCAGGAAGATAGAGAGGGAGAAAATAAGCAGCAGAAGAAAAAAGATTCCAAATCCTATTGTTTGGTGTACTGAATTTGTATTACTGGGGATTTTTAAACACCAGGCTCATTCAACATGAAGTCTTCCACTTGCTATCCGAAATTGTTTTGAATGTGATCATATTTTAACTGTGAAAGCTTTGGGTTTTTTTAAACTTCAAGAAATTTTGGTATTACTGAATCTGGGGTCATTTCAAAAAGAATGGAAAAGCATTGTGTTCTGTCACAGATTTCTATGGAAACCAGTTTGCAAAACCTAGTTGCAGGCAAAAACTAGTAGTGGATGGGGTTGGAGGTGGAAAAAAAAACCCTTTAATCCCAGGAAAATTATATCGTAAAAGCTTATCTCAAGAATAACATCACAGAAATCTGTATTTAAAAAAATTCCTTCAGGAATTTATATTAATGGCTATGCCATTTAGAGAAAGCTGTGTACAGAAGTTTTGTGTGCTAGCAAAATTACATATAGCAGAGGATGCAGGTTCTTAAAATGGACTTTTAAAAATCGTTAAAAAATCAATGAGTCAAATATCTATTTTATATTACTGTTATATATAAAAAAATAAAATGTTGGAGATAGGAATCCAGTGACACTGATTCATAACTGAATGACCACAAGGTATATAGAGTACTCAATATACATTGTTTGTACTCTCTTGGCACAACACTTTGCCTTCTTTTTGTCTGTGAGACTGGGAGGTCACTTCCTTCTCCCTTTCTTCCTAGGCCCCAGTACAGAGTAGATGCTCCTTGACTCTTCTTCTGATAGGACACAGTGGGCTTTTTCTATACTTGTATTGCATTTGTTGTAAATATTCTCCTCCTTTCCACCAAGTTCATTGCCTAGGTCAGATTCCACTCACATATACACCCACAACTTCCAAAAATGATCCTTTCTTTTCTATGACTATTTGAGGTTTGCGTGGGAAGTCAAGCCCAAAAGGAAAAAACAAGACAGGTCTCTTGGAGAAGAGAACATTTTAAGGCTCCATCTGCTCAGTCAAAGGATTGAAAAGGGATGTATTCAGGATCTGGAGGAACAAGTTGGATTGTGATTGCTGCAAAGCCAAGGGAATGTAATTGTGCTGAGAATTCATCCTGTGAGGATGAGGCAATGCTGATTTCCAAACACAGAACAATAAATTAATCCTAACCCCTGATGACTCCTCATCAGGGTTTCCCAGTAAATTTAAAAGCAACTTTAACGAGTCCAGATTTTTACTGATCTGCAGGCTCTTGTTTACAGAACGTTCAAATAGTTGCTGAATCTCAGAAGTATATAAATAAAGGACCCTCTTTTGGGCATAATTATTCCATGCCAAGAATGTTTAAAGTTGTTTTGCAGGATTATTGGCATCAACCAAGAAACAATTTCCAAATTGTCCTCTATTACTAATTGTCTACCAATTAGTAATTGTAATAGTAATTACAATAGTAATAGTAATTAGTAATTGTCTACTAATTGTCCTCTACTCACCTTTTTATATTTCTAAAATCTAATTAGTTCAAAGTCCATGCTAAATCTCCTGATCCTATTGGATCCTATTGCCTAATAGGATCCTACTGATCCTATTGCCAGGCTGAACTTTTTATTATAAAAAAATTGGTTTGAAGAAGTTCTTTATTGAAGGCATTAGGCAAGGAGAATCCTAAAACCTACTGCATATAAATCTCTTGGGCTGAACTTAGCACCTGCTAAATTATAAAACTCGGCCTGATATCTTTTTTTTCTTCTTAAGAGAAATCTGTCTAGATGGGATGTGGCTACTTCTTTTTTTACCTATTTCAAGCATTATAAATGATACAATAGTCCTTTTTTATTTTTCATCATCCAATCATGAATTATGCCCTTGGAGCTGATGTATTATAATGCCTCACCCCAGAGATTTCATAGAAATAGCTGTTCATATCCAGCATCTTCATGAGCAAGCAGTTCTCCTTTCTTCATTCAACTGAGAATGAAGAATGCCAGATATTTCATACTCATCAGAATGGCCAGCAAAAGGCCAGCTCACCTGGGATACTTCATTTACATAGGAGTTCAACCTCCATGATTACCAGCCCACACTTGTATTCAACCTGTTTATTAGAATTGTGCTTTGGTTGAGAGTGAACCCCAAATAGAGCCTTGGTGGTGCAGCAGACCAAAGTGCTGTTAAGTAGCACTTAGCTGCCAGCTGCCAGCTGCCTGCAATTACTGCGAGTTCAAATCTCACCAGGCTCAAGGTTGACTCAGCCTTCCATCCTTCCGAGGTAGGTAAAATGAGGACCCAGATTGTGGGGGCAATAAGCTGACTTTGTATAAAAAAGAACAACGCTTAGGGGCCCCCGAAAGCCCTACTAAGCAGGTATATACAAAAGTATGAAGGCTATTGCTTAACGCATTGTAAGCCGCCCTGTGTCTCCAGAGAAGGGCGGCATATAAATCGAACCAATAAATAAATAAATAAATAAATTCAGGCAAGGGAAGACAATTTGGGATAGTTGTGTTCAGAGGGGACTAGACAAGCAGCTCCAATACAGTCTGCCTGATTTAAAAATCCCTTATTAGAACTCTGCTCTAAATTTGTCTGTTACTATTGTGAACTGTTTGCTTGAACAAAAGTCTGGGAGTAAAAAAGAAGGAGGGGAAATATTGGATATCGTGGCTGACAAAGAATTCTTAAATCACACTTAATTGTTAGAATTATAGAACTGTAAAGTTGGAAGGAATCCATAAGGATCACTGAGCCAACCCTCTGCAATGATCAAATCAACCCAGTGTTTCTCATTTGCTGAGGCACAGATGACCACGCTCAGATTATCCTACTTTAGGTACTTAATCTGGTACTTGTTACAAAGGACTAGCTCTTTGGAAAAAGTGAAAAAGCAGAAGATGATCACCAGCAGTAAATTAAATGGAGTCAGTTGCAGCGGTAATAGGTGCTGTTGGAAGATCTGAAGGACCAGGTAAGGGACAGATCATCCTGGAGAAAATCTATCTAACTGGCTACAGTGAGTGGTCATAAACCTGATGGTGCATAATCACTCAATAGAATTTCCTGAGAGCAACAATTCATTAGCATCTTTACTGCTGAAGGGGAAAGCATCGTAATCTTATCAGGCACATTTTGTTTTCTAGTAGTTTTTTTTACTGTGATTCTCTTCCATCTGTCTGTCTGAGATATATTGTATACACAAATCACCTTTGGATTATATAATATTTTAATTAAGAAAGATACAACTAACCTTATCTCTTTCCAAATAAATAAAACTACCTTCACCTGTAGCTATGTTTAGAGTATTATTATTTTTTCTTGAACAAATCTTTCAAAAGAGATTTGGAGGCGTCTGATTAGAATTGACTAGCAGTATCTACAAGCAATCTCGCAGCTTTGTACATCAAGTGTGTGTGTTTTCCAACATTCAACACATTTATTTATTAAAATTTTATAGCTTTCCAATATTCGGAGTTCTCTAGCCAATTTACAAGAAAATTTGCTAAAACTACAATTTGATACAGTGCAATCAATAAAATACAAAACAAAGAAACCATACCAATTAGGCTGAAGCAAGACAGCCATCAGAATTTGAAACTATACGAATTAAAATGCAATTAAAATATGACTGAAGAGCTGGGGAAATGAAGGGGTCTTTGTAGTCTAATATGGCTACAGGCAAGCCTCTCTGGGGAGGGCATTCTGTCAATGAGGAGCCACCTCAGGCAAAGCTCTCTCTCCCTTGCAGAGACTTAGAGAAAGGGAGTGAGGCCTGCATTACAACATCGCAGTAGCGCTTGTGTCAATTTTATCCCACTTGCGCTTCTATGGATGTTTGTTTGTTTGTTTGTTTGTTTGTTTGTTTGTCAACAAGTACAAGGAAACAAGTAACAGTATAGACATAGGCATGGGCACATGAAAAAAATTGGCACAAATAAAGGGAAATAAATAAGCAAAAAATAGCCATAAACACATAAAATGAGTACATATAAATGGGAACAGTAGAACAGGAATAGTAGGCAAGCTGGTGCGCTTATGCACACCCCCTTATAGGGAGCTCTTAAAAAACATGAAAGATCCACGGTAGACAGTTTAAGGTAAAAGGTATGGGGATTAGAGGGACTAACAACAGGATCAGATAGAGTGTTCCAGACATTTACTACTCTATTGCAGAACTCATATTTCCTACAATCAAGATTAGAGCGAATTACATTGAGTTTGAATCTATTGATAGCCCTTGTGTTATTGCGGTTGAAATTAAAGTACTCATTTACAGGTAGGACGTTTTGGTAAATAATCTTATGAACTAAGCTTAGGTCGGAACGTAGACAGCATAGTTCGAGGCTATCAAGGCCTAAAATTTCAAGCCTGGTGGTATAGGGAATTTTATTTCGAGCAGAGGAATTGAGTACCCTTCTAGTAAAATATCTCTGGACCCTCTCTAATGTTGCTGAACTTGAAAGTTAAAGGTAAAGGTAAAGGTTCCCCTCGCACATATGTGCTAGTCGTTCCCGACTCTAGGGGTGGTACTAATCTCTGTTTCAAAGCCGAAGAGCCAGCATTGTCCGAAGATGTCTTCATGGTCATGTGGCCAGCATGACTAAACACCAAAGGCACACGGAATGCTATTAGCTTCCCAACAACTTGAAAGTTAAAATAATTCAAAAATTGAATTTGATCGTTTAATTCAAGGATGTGTACATTTCAAGGGAATCTTCTTCCGACTGAATCAACCTTCTGAAGTTCTGCAAAGCCTACAGCCTGATGTGTCTGAGCATATGCCAGCATTCTCTGCATATATTTGTGAATGGTTTGGGGTTTTTTGATAATATTATTTTTAACAGTAGCCAAAATCGAGCAACAATTTATGCTGCTCTACTTTGTTATGAGAATGTAGGTACACGCACCGCCTCTGGAAAAATAAAACTGCAAGTTTTTATAAAGTAGACAATCCATATGTTTTGCCCCCAAAGCATAGTTTAATTGATTGTTCTGCACATTTAACAATCTTTCCTTGCTTAACCACTTTAAGCTACTCCAGGGATCCTGGTCTCTGGTGTCAGAATGATGAATTCAAAATTTTTAAAAGCAGCCGTTTTTGCAACAAAGAAACATACTGTTTCCACCCTGCCTCCCTGGTAAGTCAAAACCATTAGAGCAGAAACAAAATCTGTAGACGGTGCTCTGAATGTATTATGGCCAGTGATATATCAGGAATTGGTGATGATGTTCCTTGAGAAAGGATGTGGATATTTCAGATTGGCATTTGACTGGATTTTTATGATTAGGTGACTTGTATATTCTGGAAGGAAACAGGATACAAACTGATAATAATTTAGAGGCAAATGTTTTGACCTTTGGGGAATAAAATAGAAACAGTATTTATCACTGCAAGGAAAACAATTATTATGGAATCATATTGTCTGTATAATTTCATTTCATTTTCTTTTCTTTTTTAAATATACATCGACCCAGTGCAGCATCTGGGTATCATTCATTTTGATACAAATAGCAATAATAATGTTAATATTTGTTACATTAGTCAAATTTATGTAATCCTGGTGTTAATACACATATTTATATTAAGATAGTTATTTCATTTACTTTTTAATGTTGTGTTGTTTCCATTCTGGAAGTTAAGCAATAATAGGTTTAGGCACTGGAAGAAGGTGGGCATACATTTAAGGTGCACATACTTAAACACTGTGAACTAAAATGCCATTGAATTTCAAAATAGATTTTTATCTTTTTTACTTTTGCAACACCGTTCTCCAAGCAAAGGGCAGCATAAATAGAAGGGGAAAACAGCATAGTGCATAAAAATGCATATATTTGTAAAAATACTAAGTGCCAGAAAATATTATATTAGGATACTATTTTTTTTAAAAAAAGGAAGTCTTTAAATGGGAGGTCTATTTTAGATTTGCTGACACATTTGAATGGAAAGAATCGCCTTCCTTCCTTCCTTCCTTCCTTCCCCCTTCTGTTTTTCTATCCATCCATCCATCATACTTTAGCAGTTAATAAATTCAACTTAAGGATCTCCATCCTTTCTTTTATAATCTATTTATTTATATCCCATCCAGATTGTTGGGGGCAATATGCTGACCCTGTAAACCACTAAAGCACTGTGAAGCAATATATAAGTCTAAGTACTATTACTATTATTATTTTTACAAATAACTCAAGATGGCGAACATATCCATCAGACTTCCCTCCTCCTATTTTCAGCATACCAACCACAGGTGAGGTGAGTTGGTCTGAGAGAGAGTTCCTGGCCCAAAGTCACTCAGCTGGCTTTCATAGGTAAGGCAGGATTTGAATTCACAGTTTCCAGCTTTCTAGCCTGGTGTCTTAATCACTAGACCATACTAGTTCTTAGTGTAATGTGTGATTTAAAATACATATAGTAGAAAAGACATATGTGCAAAAATAAATATACTAGAGAAAATGTATATTTTAAACCATTTTTAAAATTGCAAAAGTGTACAGCAGCAGGACTATATGAATTTAAGGTTGAAAAAATCAGGCACTGAAAGGTCTATCTTTCTAAATCAGATACAGTAATGATGAATAGATGTAAATTCCTTTTCTGTCATATCCATCCTTTCAAGCAATGGTAAACAATATTAATAAACAGTACTCCAGCATGAAATTATATGCTACATTTTTTTCTGGGTTATCTCTTGTATTTTTTAATTTATTTCTTTGTTTATTAACATTTATATCCCGTTCAAATCCAGAGATTTTCAGAGAAGACTGCAAACATAATTGCCCTTGATACTGACTCATGTTTTGGTTCAAAGCAGGTCTATGATATTTTTTTCTCTTTTAAACCACAAATCATTTGGATTTTTAAAGACGTTAGATGGTCACTGTCTGGCTATGGTCTTTCTTGATAGTTAAGTATAAAAGAGACAAATTTGTTTCCTTTTACTATTGTGTTATGATATTCTTTTTCTTTGGTTTTCCTTTTGTATGCCAACCCAAACTGTCGAGAAATTGGACAGTTTTAGAAATGGGAGTTATACATATATAAATCCACCACCCTATCAATAAATAAATATGAAAAACAATCCAACAATTGATAGATCAGCCCTGCTAGGGACAAAATTTGTGTGAAGTTGGCCTCATTGGCCCTCTTCAAGAGCAGAAATGAGGAACTATGGCCCTTTTATGATTTGTGGCCTTCAACTCCCAGAACTCCCATGCTGGCTCAGGAATTCTGGGAGGTGAAGTCCACAAGTCATAAAGGGGTCATAGTTCTCCACTCCTGTTCTAGAGAACGCACACCAGCCAACATACTGTATGTGCAAAAACAAGTTTGAATAGATATGAAGTATATTGAGAATATATTCCCTCAAAGCGAATGCAAACCCAACCAAACCAAGCAATCTGATGTCAGGTTTCCATGGTCCTTGGTTTCCCTGCTTATCATTTTTCAACATTTTGTTTATAAATATCAAAGAAGGCCAATGAAAATAGTTTTTCTTCTAGTTTGAGGGGGAGAGAGGAAGCACCTTTTGTAAACCATGTGTTTATCATTGTCCCCACAGTTCGTATCTCTCCTTGATTTCAGATCCTGAGTCAAGGACACCAAAGACTGAACAAAATGGCCAAGTGGAACCACACAACAGTGCATGAGTTCCTTCTTCTTGGCTTCACCGATCGTCAGGAAATCAATACAGGCCTCTTTGTCCTCTTCTTAGCCATCTATGTGATCACTCTGGTGGGGAACATTGGTATTATCCTATTAACCTGGACCTGTCCCAGTTTACACAGTCCAATGTACTTTTTCCTCAGCAATCTGGCTTTCCTAGATACTAGTTATTCTTCCACCATTGCTCCCAAGATGCTGGTCAATTTCTTAAGAGAGAAGAAGGCCATTTCATTTGCAGGATGCATTGTTCAAATGTATCTATTTGCTTCCTTTGCAGATGCTGAGTGCCTTCTTCTGGCTGCCATGGCTTATGACCGCTACATGGCCATTTGCAACCCACTACTCTACCCTGTCCTTATGTCTCACAAAGTGTGCGTCTCTTTTATAACAGGTTCTTATCTGATTAGTAGCATGACCTCATTGGTGCACACTTGTTTTACTTTTCACATCTCCTTTTGTGGATCCAATGTCATCAATCACTTCTTCTGTGACATCCCCCCACTCTTGGCCCTCTCCTGTTCCAATACCCATATAAACGAGATGCTCCTCTTTGCTCTATGTGGTTTTATCCAGATGAGCACTTTCTTATTCATCCTCATCTCCTATTCCTCTATCCTTTGCACAGTTTTGAAAATTCCTACCAACAAAGGCCGCCAGAAAGCTTTTTCAACTTGCAGCTCCCATTTCATTGCTGTTGCCCTTTTCTACGGGGCCCTCCTTTTCACTTATCTTCGGCCTACTTCCAGTTATGCCCCAGACACTGATAAAATAATATCTGTTTTTTATACTGTGGTGTTTCCTATGATGAACCCCTTGATCTACAGCCTGAGGAACAAGGAAGTGAAGGATGCCTGGAAGAAAACATTGGCAAGAAACGTTTCCTGCCATTCTTGATGGCATGCAAAGAGAAAAGGAGGAGTGGAGAATGGACATCTGAACATTCATATGGCCAGTCAAAATGCTAATGTAAATTCATACATTAATCTTTTTGGCAGATTATGCTTAAAAGCCCCCATTCTCTATGATGTTTTTATGCACAATAGTAATCTTTTGTGCTTTTCAATTAAAGTAAAAGAATGACATTTTCTCTGTGATAATGTTTTTCTTCTTGGCTCTTAGTTTCTAAGGCATTTTTAAAAGAATGATGAAGTATCGGGTTCCTACCAAGTCTGTCTCTTCCTTATATATCCCTGGTCATGGGCCTTGACAATGAAGAGCCCTCAAGAGATGCAATGTAGGCTCAGCTCCATGATCATACTAAAATTGTGAGCCTTGAGGCTGAAAACACATAACATTTAGAACAGAAAGCTGAGAAATAGGATAGACGGTTAGTTGTGATTTTTTAAAATGTACTAATCTTAAGCGCGAATCAGTTCATACAACACAACGAAAAGAAAATGCGAAATATTAAAACAGCACAAACGATAAAGAAATTGCCTTGGGAATAGCACATTACTTAAAACGAAATCCTTACTTGTAAATCCACCTAATCTCTGATGAACATCAGGCCACATTGGAAGACGACTCTGAAGAATGAAAGTGAAGTAGATAAAATTGAGAGAAAAACCATGTAGATCTTTGCTCCTGGGTATAGATTACTTGCTTCCGGTTCATTGACTTGACTTGCTCAATCACACTTCTAGCCTGTTAGCATCTGCTTCTATTTCTTGTGTTCTTTGAAATAATCATAACTAGTTTGATCCATATCTGCTTATGCTCTATAATGGATCAATGGTAATGTTTTCTAAAGAAAATACAATATGCTATCACCAGCTATCATCCTCTTAAAACAGTAGTTAATGAAGTGGAGCATAGGTAGGGGGGACTTGAACAAAAAGAGATCCCTTCACTATTTTTGACTTAAATGTTGTCCAAAATGCTATGGAAGGAAATGGTATGAAAAGACATAGTTTTTATATCTTTAACCTAAGCAAAAATGAACCAAAGGAAAAATAGGCTTCTGTAAATGGTTTTAACCTGAGTTTTGTGCTACAGATATAATGTAATCCACCTGGTCAAGGTTGAAGATGTCAGCTCTTCAAGCTAATCCAAACAAGAAGCACAAATCTTGAGTACTAATATTACTTTTATTGCAAGGTTACAGTAACAAAATCTTGCAAGCATGAAAGCCTCTCCCCCCGCTTTACTTTTACTTTCCATAAAACTAGGGAGGGTTCCTTCTCAGATGCTTCCCATATCCCTTTTCCATGGGTGGCTTGAGATACCAACTGCATGGCTCTTCCTCCTGTTTCCCAAGATCATTCTTGCATACCATTATAGATAGAATTAGCCTGTTTGAGGGTTTTCACATTGCTGAGGACTCATCCAGCATTTTGCTTTCTTCTAGAACAGTCCCCGAACTTTGACTGTCTACTTCAGAAAAGCAGGAATTACACAGTTTACATACTTTACACACTTTTCCTGAATAATATCTGGTCAGATTCTCTTAGAGATAGTCTTTTTTACTAGCAAATGACTATAAGGCTTGTCTTACATACAAAATGTCCCCAGTTCAAAATCTAGAGATCTCTCCGATTATTATTTTTCTTTCCTTGAGTTACCTATTTTCCTACTGTACTGGATTTTCTTTGGTTGTATCTATGTTTGAAATAGTCTACTGGTGTACTATTTGATCACTAAACTTTTATTTACCTGATGGTCAACCATCCCAAAGAAAAAGAAATGTTCAAACCTCAGGAAAATGTAGAGAGAATAGGAATATATACTCTACACACACACACACACACACACACACACGCACACACACACACCCCATGTAAATCATATATACATATACAGAGAGCTATATACAAATTGAATACTAGAATTCATCCTTTAAATAAAAGTCCAGTATTTTCAGTAAATAACCACAACCATCCTTCAAAGTATTGTTTCTATGGTAGAATCATATATATAGTTTTCTTCTCCTTTTCAGGTGAATGTTAAGCCTCCCCCCCACCCCCAATAAGGGGCATTTCAGAAAGAAGATTCCCTTTATTCATTCAAACCATCTTATTTTGTCACCCCCAGACCAAACATCCGTTTGTTAGCACTCAAAATAATTATTTCTACTATAATTTTCCACTAGTAGTGCCACCATTGTTTTCATGAAATTACCCATCCGTCCAGTGACAATGACATAAATTTAGTTATGTGACAGCATCATTAGGAACAACTAACATTAATTTAAAAAGAGAAAAAGACAATCCGAAAACAAAAACAATTGCACAAAAGTGATTCTTGGTTGGGATTATAAATATGATTGATACATCATGAAAGACAAGCATTTGGAGGTCACTTAGGAAATGTTTAATTACAAGCACCTAGCACCACGTAAAAAAAATGCAAGTAGAAAAATAGGGACCACCTTTGGTGGGAAGGTAACAGCGTTCCGTGAGCTTTCGGTGTTTAGTCATTCCAGTCACATGACCATGGAGACGACTTCGGACAGCGCTGGCTCTATGACTTTGAAATGGAGATGAGCACCACCCCCTAGAGTTGGGAATGACTAGCACATATGTGCGAGGGGAACCTTTATCTTTACCTTTAAAACTAAGTATTGTCAGACATAGTTAGCATTTGAATAAAAGTGCATGGGAAATTCCTTAAATAAATATTAAAAACTATTCAAGAAGAAGGCAATCGTAAACAACTTCCATCTTACTTCCAAGAAAACGACATAGACCAACCCATAAAGTTTTTAGAAGCTGTGCTTGACTTGAAGGAATCATGCACATTAGCAATAGCAATAGCACTTAGATTTATATACTGCTTAATAGTGTTTTATAGCTCCCTCTAAGTCAGTGTTTCTCAACCTTGGTAGCTTGAAGATGGGTGAACTTCAACTCCCGGAATCCCCCAGCCAACAACGCTGGGAGTTGAAGTCTCCCCATCTTCAAGCTTCCAAGGTTGAGAAACAGTGCTCTAAGTGGTTTAGAGGGTCAGCATATTTCCCCCAACAATCTCAATCCTCATTTTACCTATCTCAGAAGGATGGAAAACTGAGTCAACCTTGAGCCGGTCAGGATCAAATTGCCGGTAGTTGGCAGAATTAGTCTGCAGTACTGCATTCGAACCGCTGTGCCACCACGGGTCTCTAAATAGCAATAGCATTTAGGCTTACATACTGTCTCTTAGCTCTTTACAGCACTCTCTGGGTGGTTTAAATGTAGAAACATTATTTGCATATTTTTCCCAACAATCTGGGTCCTCATTTTACCATCCTCAGATGGATGGAAGACCTGAGCCCTGTCAGAATCTAATTCCAGGCTGTGGGCAGAGTTAGCCTGCAATACTGCATTCTAATCACTGCACCACCAGAGCTCATTCATCTTACCAAGAAATTATCCTCACCACCATCTTTCCAGAAATGTCATGTTATTAACATGGAAAATTTATGCTAGAAAGTATTGAAAGCAGTAGTTTAACAATGGCATTTTCAAAAAACAAACAAAATCCAATGCAACTGGCATTCATGACACAGTTAAATACCAATAGCCCTTAGACTTATATACCACTTCACAGTGCTTTTACAGCCCTCTCTAAGAGATTTACAGAGTCAGTATATTGCCCCGAACAATCTTGGCTCCTCATTTTTACCAACCTCAGAAGGATGGAAGGCTGAGTCAACCTTGAGCCTGGTGAGATTTGAACTGCCAAATTGCAGGCAGGCAGCAGAAGTAGTTTGCAGTACTGCACTCTAACCACTGTGACACCATAGCTCTAAAGACAGCAGCAATCCATGATCCACCTAGTCCATAATATTGACATCAAACAATAGATGTCTTTGAATTCATATAAGATTGCAGGCAGTGATATATTTGTTTAACCATAATAAAATGAGCTTGTGTGAAGATCATGCATAATTTTACAATCAATGGATTTCAGACTGCCAATGATAGCATTCATAATTGCTGTAATGGTTAATGCCTTCCAGGTTATTTCGACTGTAAGTCTTCCTTTTATCCATCCTAGTTTAATTAAATTTTCTGAACTGTGATATTTTCTAGAGGTAGAATCACTTTGTATTTAACATACCCATTGATCATTTGAGCACTTGATTCCTTATATTATAATACAATAAAAGTACAATACTCATCTGAGTATAAAAACAGCCCCTAAATTCTCTCCAGTGCAGAAGTTTGAGGGCACTTCTTTCTCTATCAGAACTGATAAACATGGTATGGAACTGAGACAAGCCCAGGTTATTTTTTTAATTGGGTTTTATATTATGGTTTTTGATGCACAAAGATTTGCACTGTTACATTCCTCATTTTCTCATAACATTTCCATGAATGATCATCAAATGAGCAAGCTTCCCTAGTCATCTTTCCCCATATAGGGCTAAATACATGGAAGGAGAAGACCTTCTTCCAAATTAAAGCATAGAATATGTTTCCAAGGGGAGCCCATGCAGATGAGGTTGCCTATTCCAGACCACAGAGTGATAGAGAACTACCATATTTAGGGATCCTCAACAACTAGAGACCTGTGAAGATTGCATTTCATTTTATGGGGCATTTTTATGTAGGAACAAATTTCAAGGTTACTTTCTTGCATTGAGGATAATTTGTTAATTTGTCTTTGATGAAAAAAAATCACAGTAGCTAAGCAATAGTTTATAGCACAACAAATATGTTTATGAGATTTTTTTTTACTAAGTAGAATTTATCTACACAAGATGAAGCTTTATGGCTATGATCCACAACTCTTTCACTCATACATCTATTTGAAATTTCAAAATAAAAGTTCTCCATCTTAAGTGATTTATGAATCCCCATATAAAAGTACTTTACTGCATACAACCATTAAATATTTGAAGAGCACTACTTGAACAAAGGCTTTTATATAAAGTAAAATGAATATAGCTGAAATTAAGTCAATGAAATGTAATCACAAGGGTTTGTGTATGTGTATATTCCCAGCTTCAAATCTACATTTACAAGTGGCATTTTTGCTAGTTCAAACACTGAAAAAATCTCCTAATCCTTCCGAGTGCTATCAGTTTTCTTTGCAATAATTTATTGAAAGTATCCTTTACTTCTTCATTTCTCAAGGTATAGATCAAGGGGTTTAACATGGGAAAAACCACAGTATAAAAAACAGAGACTATTTTGTCTGTATTCAGGATATAGCTGGAGCTTGGCCGCAAATAAGTAAAGAGAAGGGTTCCATAATACAAAGCCACAGCTGTCAAGTGAGAGGTACAAGTTGAAAAGGCCTTCTGGCGGCCTTCAGCTGAATGGATCCTCAAGATGGTGCAAATAATATAGGTATAGGAGATAACAATCAACAAAAAAGTGCTCATTTGGATGAAACCACACAAGACAAAAAGAAGAATTTCATTAATGCGAGTGTTGGAGCAGGAGAGAGCTAACAGTGGAGGGATGTCACAGAAGAAATGATTGATGACGTTGGATCCACAAAATGACAAGTGAAATGTATAATAAGTGTGAATTAGTGAAGTCACACTACCAATAAGGTAAGAGCCAGCTACCAACACAAAACAAACTCTGTGGGACATAAGAGCGGGATAAATTAATGGGTTACAAATAGCCATGTAGCGGTCATATGCCATGACAGCGAGAAGAAGGCATTCAGCATCTGCAAAAGAAGCAAACAGATACATTTGTGTAATGCATCCTGCCAGTGAGATCGTCTTCTTTCCAGTTACGAAATTGAGAAGCATTTTAGGTGTAATGGCAGAAGAATAACAGAAGTCTAGGAAGGCCAGGTTGCTGAGGAAAAAGTACATTGGACTGCGGAGGCATGAGCTGATCCAAATTAATATGATGATACCAATATTTCCCACCAAAGTGACTAGATAGATGGCTAAGAAGAGAACAAAGAAGACGGTCTTGATCTTTTGATGATCGGTGAAGCCAAGAAGAACAAACTCAGTCACTGTTGTTTGGTTCCATTTGCCCATTTTTTCTGTTTCTTTATTCATTTATTCTGAAGCTTCCACTAGCAGAGGCTAGGATAGCTGCAAAAGCTTGTTTCCTTCAGACTTCGTGGACTTTCTGAAAGAGATAATTAATACTGTAATTAATCACCTGCTCTAAGCTTTCAATTAAATTGTTGCCATCTATCAATGGAAGAATCTTCTCTAATGCTCCCGTAATAGCACTAACGGTCCTAAGTATAATATATTAATTAGGTATATTGAGAAGAAAATAATAGATTAATAATGTGATAAATGATTATATTCATATTGGCTGACTGTATTACTGAACATTTGCAAAATAAAAGAGAATTTAAAAAGAGGAAGAGGAAGAAGAAGCCCTGAGTTACAAAATGGTGTAACTGGTGATGAATGGTGATTTTTGTTGCAACTATATAAGGTGTTAAAAGATGCTTAATTGCATTTACATTACAATCTGGACTTCTATGTTGTGGCTTTGAATATGTTTAATATCATACTTTAACGTATTTTAACATGTTCCTATAAAGTAAGATACATTTTTTTAAAAAAAGAAGTCTGAAATTGTTTAATCCTTGGGACTATTCCTTCCAGTCGGGCCTATTTTTCTTTCAAGATGATTTGGAAACTTACTAAACTTCATAGCATCCAATCTGAGGCCAAACTAAAAAGATTTCAATCCTTGAAAGGATTGTTTTACTGATAAATCTTTAGGATATGAGGAACCTATCTGAGTACCAAGAGGATTCAAGCCACCTTTCATCCCTAGAGAGCACTACCGCTAAAAGAAAGCCATCACTTCCAGGAAAGCAATGCCAGGCTGAAGATGACCTCTTTTTAACAGAAGTGATGATGATGGCAGAAATTGGAGTCAGTGAATGACTCACTAATATTCCATATTATATGTGTCATAATTTTACAATACACATTCCATCTATTCATATCATACAGATATACTGTATAAGGGATGGGATTTTTATCTCATGACATCACCACATTTCATCACTTACCCCCTTGGCCCTCCCAAAGATACTTGTGTAAGGAACCACCCAATACAAGGTTTATTCAAGAACTACTCCACCCAGAGCCCCTCTGAGGGAGATGGGCAGTTGATTAGATAGATAGGTAGATAGGTAGATAGGTAGATAGGTAGATAGGTAGATAGATAGATAGATAGATAGATAGATAGATAGATAGATAGGTAGGTAGGTAGGTAGGTAGGTAGATAGATAGATAGATAGATAGATAGATAGATAGATAGATAGATAGATAGATAGATAGATAGATAGAAAGAAAGGTAGGTAGGTAGGTAGGTAGGTAGGTAGATAGATAGATAGATAGATAGATAGATAGATAGATAGATAGATAGATAGATAGAGTAAATAAGTAAATTCCTTTCTTTGCAAGTTATCCCCTTCGGAGACACTGCAGACAATTTACAATTGGACATTGGCTGGTACTTTAAAATCTGGAAACATTAAAAAACTTTTTACAAAAAAAAATCTGGAAACATTAAAATCTTTAAATTCAGAGTTACTAATGACTAAACCACCATCTGTCTCTAACTACTAATTTCTGGTCTTGGTACTGATCCTTGGTTCTTAAATTATGCTTATGATAGAACTAGATTCTGAATCTTGAGCCTTCCCTGTCCTTGTGAAGAATCTACTCACTGATGTATTAATCTGATTTCATATACATATTCATGTTTATTCATTATATCTTGATCTCTACCCCACCTTGAACCTTGAACCTCCACTCTAGTATATGAGGATGAATATGAACATGCAGAATAGGAATAACATCAAAGCAGTGGAGGATTCTTTGGATTTCTCCCTTGCGTTTGAAGACAACCTGATTAAAGAAGAGAAAAATCTTATATCAAATTCTCTCTTCAGTTTTTTCTCCAGCATCTATCCTCAGCTTTTTCTATTGCCGAGAATACTTATGATCAGAGTGAATAAGTGAAACTTTGGATCTAATAAGCCAAAAGCCCTTCTCTTCTACTATATTTCCTTCCCTTCAGGAGAAAATTTAAACCAACCATTGTTTCTCCATGATCTTCATCCCAGGGGTGAAATGCTACCGGTCATACTGGTTCAGGCAAACCAGTAGTAATAAAAGCTACCGGTTCAGGTGAACAGGTTGTAAAGAAAAGCTACTGGTTTGTCTGAACCGGTATTTCCGACAATCAATTGTGCTGTGTGATATAGCGAATCTATATCGTGCGGCACAGCTGTTCCCTCCCCTCTCTGTTCTACTTACCTCCAAAAGGTTCCTTTTTCTGTGTGAAGCATGTGTTTGCTGTGCACTATGTATGCACGCACACAGCGTGAATTTGGCACACACTGCGCAGGCAGCGAACTGGTGGTAACCTGTGGAGGATTTCACCACTGCTTTATCCTATTGGTATTCCACAGCATATTGGTTCCTTTAGATCAATCCCATACTACTAAGAGAAGTAACTCTTTCCTTCAAATTCTTCCCCAGGTGGAAGGTGTGCCAATTACTGCTATGACTTTGGTGATAGGCTAACAATATTGCAGGAGGAACAAGCACATAGAAAATAAGTTGCCTATTTTGCACCATCTATGGAATTTGGCAAGGACTGGATAACTTGTTTTTGTCTTCAAACTAAAGCCAGGAATATGAGAATTATACATCACTTGGGAAGGTGGGAACCATCACATCTTCTTAGAAATCTGTAACTATAAAATGCTAAAGTGAGGCAGATATGAATTGTATGTATTCAGCCTGGACACATTTCTGATTCATTTCCCCTCCTATAAAAACACAGTAGCAGAACTTGAGTATGGGAGAGAATAAAGGGGGGAAAATCAAGGTATTTCAGATCCAAGAATGTCAAAAATTTCCTCACATTCTGAAGGAATTTCAGAAGGTGGGGAGATTTGTATTGAGGATCTGCAGCTGTTCTTATCTTTCTCCCTGTCTATATATTTCACAAAATCTAGTCATAGACATTCATGTCTTTTGTAGTTTCTCCAGCATCAAATTCATATACAGGGATTCATTAGATTCAAACCTTAGCACAGTCTCATAGAGGAGAGTCAGATCTCTTCTGACACATGGAGGTTCAAACATCATACGGCTTCTAAAATACTCGCTCAGGAACCATAGAATTAAACTAGACTTAAATTAGACTTCTTTTCCAAAAGAAGTCACCTGATTTCATTTGGTAGCACCAAACTAAACTACTACTAAAAAGAAGAGGTGAGTTTATGTATGCATATCTATGTGTGCAAAAATATTCTGTATTTAAAATTAAAGTAATTAAAATTAAATTAATTGGAAGGGAGGAAAGCACACAAAAAATAGGCTGCCTGTTTTGCATATATATAGAATTCAGATTATGATGATAATGATAAAATCCAAAGCATCTAACAAATCAAATGTGATAAAGAACAATATTCATTATTATGACATGGCTATCAAAAACACGATGTAGAGAGTGATAAGTTTTCATATTCAGCATGTCACTGCTGCTACTAAGTAAGATTCCTCTAAAAGGACTGTCCTCGACCCAGAGTTCTCACTCAAAACACGAATGACCAGGCTCAAATTATCCTACTTTGGATGTATTATGTGAAGACCTGTTTCTCTGGAAAAATCTCAGATGCTAAGAAAGATGGAAGGAAAAAGAAGAAGGTGACAAGCAGCAAGATGGATGGACTCAGTTGCAGTGGTGATGAAGTGCCTGAAGGACCAGGTTAGATGTAGATCACCATGGAAAAGATCTATCTATGTGATCACTGGGAATCAACAGCAACTTGATGGCACATAATCAATCAAGAAAAAGGGCTGTCCAGTAATCAAATTAGAGGTACAATTTATCTCAGTCCCTGAATAAGATTTAGAAAGCAGCTTGGGGTTTCTGAAACTTGTTTATCTCTTAGACCCTCCTCAGTGTTTAACCAAGGAAGTCTGCGCTTTGACTTTTCAGATTGAATGTTTAGCACATTCATTCCAGGTTGATGACATTGTCAGCCATTTTATATACTTTTGTAAAAAGGACTCAATGGCAAAAAGGTGGATTGTGGTACGTGAGGGACTCTTTTTCCAATTCCTTTTTTCAAGCATATCCTTTCCAGTGCCAACTGTTGCATGGAGAACACAAATGGGAAGACATCCTCCACCATCTATTCTCTGTCAACGAGGCAAATTCACATTCCTACTGAACCACTAAACGTTTGAAAAGTGGTGAAATCTTTTTACCATCAAAAAATTAGAAAAGTCAATCTAACATCAACAGGCCAGCTTGGCATGGGAGCCTGGGGCTCACATTTAGTCTCAGATAAGGTCTCAGATAAGACAGTTTTTCAGGCTGAAGCTGGGAAGAACTATTAGAAAACTATGACTAGACAAAGAATGAAAAGTATTGTGCAGATAACAAGATCTATAGTGTGAATAATGAGTGCTTCATTTGTTTCATTTTTTTTTCATTTTCATGAAAAAGAAAACATTCCAGATGTGGCCTGTTTAATAAATAAATACATAGCAATGATAGAAGAAAAAGAAGTCATATTTGCCTAGGTGCTTGTAAATGCTTTTCTTTATTTGTTAACTCAGTTTTATTCCACTACTTTTTTAAATTTAATTAATATAATACAACTAGCAGTCATAAATCATAATTTAATCCCTTTATCCTTAACATTTTAAAGAATTATTGAAATACATTTTATGTAAAGAAATAAACTCTTAGTTCAACTAAATTTGGCTCTTCTCTTTCCCAAATCCGAGTTAGTAATCTAGCAAGGCGGTCTTACTGAAATACACTTTTGAGCTGCTTGTGGCAAGCATCAAAAGAGAATATAAAAGTGCAGTAGTACTCTGATAATAAATTTCAAAAGAGAGTGCAAAAAAAGTCATCACAAAATCTTACACTACATGATTACAAGTTATTTCAAAGCTTCACCGGCTTGTCTCTTTTACTTTATCATAGAATAATGGCCATACCTTTTGGATGAGAAGCAAGGTTATCCAATTTCATTGCTGATGATGGACAAGAGAATGTTGAGAGTTTCTTTCCATCTAACATATTCTCAATTTGGAAAAGGAAAAAAAAACTTCAAAGATTTGCCTTTGAAGAAAGGTACAGTTAGGATAATTAAAATGCCCTTTGCGTCTCCTGGGGTGGAGCTTAATGACATGTAGAAAAGTAGTCCTGAAGAACTGAATGAAGTTTCTAAGATTTTCTCAAACTTTTATTAGCCATTTCAAAATCCAAGTACTTTTTTTTCCATAAAACACAAGGAAGTTATATACCAACAATAAGGAACAGTAATGTATCCCTGTTTGTAATTTAATCTAATCATCTTAATTTTGTTGCTAGCAAGGTGCTTAGCATGGGTAGGAAGTAAATTTGATGAAAGAGCAAATTTGGGTTGGGTTATCATCTTCTAGATGGAAATTTGTAACTACCACAAATTCATTGCTTTAACTGTTCTTAACAGAAAATCAGTTTCCTATACAGAATAGGCCATGTCCATCTCTCTTGGGATATTCCAAACAGGAGAAAATATTTTCCTGTATACCCAACAGTTGAATTGCTGATAGCAGAGTAGCCAAGCTACTTGCCCAGATTCACAACAACTAAGGTAAACCCACAAAACTGTTGAGCCTTTACAACTCAAAATCAATACACTGAATTGTGCCTGGTATGCAATTCATAACCAGTACATAACTTTCAGTTCAAGAAGCATATGTTGTCATATGTTGCCCTTATCAGTTGCTTAGCTACTACATTTTGTAGCAACTGCAGTTTCTGGACAGTTTTCAAGCATAGTCTCGTGTACAACACATTGCAGTAATTAAGATAGGTTGTAGTTAAAGCATCAATAACTGTATAGCCATCAGGTTTAGGGAGGGCCAGAGCTGCTGATTGGACTTAGAGCTGGAAGTTTGTTATCTCACATCTGCAAGGGTAAATAGGAAAAGCTAGCTTATCTAACTAGCCTTTCTTCCAGCTGTTAAGTGAAAGAAGTGGGTCAATCACAGGACAAATATCAACTGCCATTACCTATTATGGCTTGGTCAATTGAGAATTTCATATTTTGCTTTCTAGTGAGTGTGTAGACTAGATTAGCTGCCTCAGTCATACTGTGCCACATGTAGCATCCCCAGCTTTTGGTAAACATTGTAAGAGGAATATCATAGTAATCAAGGGCAACCCAAATTCTAGAGATATCTGGTAATATTTGTTTGTTTGTTTGTCAAACATGTACAAGGTAGCAAGTATAAGGAAAAAAAGGAAGTAAATATAGATAAATGGGGACAGTAAGACAGGGACAGTAGTCACGCTGGTGCACTTATGCACTACCCCTTTACGGACCTCTTAGGAATGGGGTGAGGTCCACGGTAGGCAGTTTAAGGTTAAAGCTGTGAGGGTTTGCGGATGTAACAATGGAGTCAGGTAGAGCATTCCAGGCATTGACCACTCTGTTGCTGAAGTCGTATTTTCTGCAATCGAGTTTGGAGCAGTTTACCTTGAGTTTGTATCGATTGTTTCCCCATGTATTATTGAGGTTGAAACTGAAGAAGTTGTTGACAGGTAAGACATTGTAGAAGACAATTTTGTGTACTATGCTTAGATCAGACCACAGGCGGCACAGTTCCAGATTGTCCAAGCCCAAAATTTCAAGTCTGGTGGCATAAGGGATTCTATTGTGAGTAGAGGAGTCGAGTACTCTTCTCGTGAAATATCTCTGGACCCGCTCAATCGTATTAATGTCCGATATACAGTGTGGATTCCAGGCAGATGAGCTGTATTCAAGAATTGGTCTGGCAAAGGTTTTGTATGCCCTAGTTAACAATTCAATGTTACCAGAGAAGAAGCTTCACAAAATGAGGTTAACAACTCTTAAGGCCTTTTTGGCAATGCTGTTACAATGCTGTTATATCTCTTCAAACTAGTATATTTTATTAAAAATCTAACTTTCATGAAATATCACTCGCTTTATCAGATGCATGGAATGGCTAAGCTGATTTTATTATTTAATATCTACCTGAGATCATCCTTCAGGTGAACTGGATGGGTTATGGACCTCCCTGTTATCACACACACACACACCTTATTTAGGACTAATGCACAATTTGGGGGACTTCCTGGACTCTCAGCTCCTGCTTGAAGAACAGGTGACAGTTCTGACCAGAAATGCTTGTGCACAAATCCAGTTTGTATGCCAATTGGGCCTGTTTGTAGATTGGGAGTACCTCTTAATGGGCATTCATGCCTTGTTCACCTTGCAATGCACTATACATGGGCTGTCCTGAGGATCACTCCAAAACTACAACTGGCCCAGTGTGCAGTGGCATGAGTTATGATAGACAAGCCTTGCTATAACCATGTCACACCATTTCCATGTGAGCTGCACTAGATACTAGTAAGTTTCCAGGTTCAGTTCATGGACCTGGCTTTTACCTCTAAAGCTCTATGTGGCATATGACCTAGCTATCTGAGGGACCATCCGTCTCCTGTTTTATCTGTCCACCCTGTCTAACCAGACAAAGTTGGCTTACCTTGTGTCCTGTCAATTAAACAATGCCATCAAATATGTAGAAGTAGCTCTTCCCTGATGTAGTGCCAGCCCTTAGAAACAGCATCTATCCAGATTTGTTCACCTAATGCACCTTCAAGTGAGCTCTAAAATGTGGTGATTCACTCAGGCCTCGGGTTAGGGTGTTTTGGCAGATCTCTTTAGATTGGTGATGAGAGATTTTTTTTTCCCCTCACAGAGATTGTTTTTTGCTGTTTTTAATTTTCTGAAGACACCAAGTGTCATTCTGGGAGTTGGCCTAGAAATTTGGGTAATTAAAAATAATAAAATTCTGCAAGGCTGTTTTTGAATTCTGCTTATGATAAGAACATTATCACCAGCATGGTACATTTGGGCCAGCATGACACATGCATAGTCAAAGCCTAGTGTTTGTTTTGCTTTTTCCCAATTGTGCTCATGCTATTTTATGTAGTGGAGGATCTCTGACCTAGAAACGTGCAAACCAGTATGCTTTTACTCCATATTCCCCTAACTAGGAGGTTATGCAATATATTGCTCTACACGGGATAATTACTGTATGTTGTAGCATAATTCCAGAATACAGAACTGCAAAGCATTCTGTGAGGAACTGGTTTTGAAGATAATTCAGGTGCTTTGAACATATATAGTAGAGCTGTCCATTGTGGGAGACAGAGAGAGTCCATTGGAGCATATAAAACCACTGATTCCCCGTGTTTAGCTGTATTTTCAGACTGGTATCAGTATTTTTTGTCAGGTGAATCATTCACTACGATAGCTCTTTCATGTTCACACCAGAAAATCAGATCTCTGCTTTATCACCAAAATGTTCAGTTCTATCTTATCCTCTGAAGTTTTTATCTATATGAATTAAGTAGTTTTAAAAGGCTATAAATCCTGAGCAAGAGCTATTAAAATGATAAGCACCTCCATATAATTTTCTTTCTGTGTTAATTTCCTTGCCACTTTCTCTTGTTCAGTAAGAATAAAATTGACTATTCTTAGGTTTTAGCTCCAAGTATTGTAGCTACTTTATAAAGGTGACTCCTCCTTTGTCTTCTCAACTTTGGAGACCACAATATAAAGACAAACATGCTGAAGGATGCCAATTAGGACAAAACTGGTCATATGCTGCTTCCTAGTGGTCAATATAGGATATACACCGTATAAAAACAGAATCCCCACCTCAGAAAGGAAGATGGGGTAGAAATCATGTGAAAACTTGTACTTTACATTAGAACAACAGAGTTGGAAGGGGCCTTAGGCAGGATACCTTACACCACTTCAGACAAATGGTTATCCAATCTTTTCTTTAAAACTTCCAGTGTTGGAGCATTTACAACTTCTGGAGCAGGGGTGGATTCTAAAATTTTTTACTACCGGTTCTGTGAGCGTGGCTTATTTTGTGGGCGTGGCTTGATGGTCATGTGACAATTCTTTAGAATTTATGTTTATGTTTATTAAATTTCTATACCGCCCTTCTCCTGAAGGACTCAGGGCGGTGTACAGCCATATTAAAACAAACATATACCGATAAAATTTAAAAACAATTTAAAATATATATATATATAAAATTTGGCCCTTTTGTTAAAAACTACACACACCTAATTTAAAATTCATTTGCTAAGCCAGCCCGGCCTGTTGAAATAAGAGTCTTAAGGGCACGACGAAAGGTACGAAGGTCGGGGATCATGCAAATCTCCGGGGGCAGTTCATTCCACAGGGCAGGTGCCCCCACAGAGAATGCTCTCCCTCTGGGTGTCGCCAGTCAACATTGTTTGGCCGACGGCACCCTGAGGAGTCCCTCTCTGTGGGAGTGTATTGGCCGGTGGGAGTACTGGTCTACCAGGCTTTTAACTGCTTGCAGAACTGTACCTGTCTACTCATTTATTTTTGCAGGCAACGGTCTACTCATTTGTTTTTGGAGGCACCCGTCTACCAGCACACTGCCTTTTAACACTGATCAGCTCTAGGGCAGCCCTTTGAAGCCAAATTTGGTTTTATTTGGTGGGGCCAAATAAAAGGTAAGAATAATGCCGGGGGGGGGGGGCAGAACTGGGAGGAACCCACCACTGTTCTGGAGGCAAGTTGTTAAACTGATTAATTGTTCTATAATAATGTAACATTTGTACTTTTCTGCTCTTCCAACTTAAAGGAAAATGGACTATGATATCATAACAACTATATTGACTGTAGTGTCAAACCCGCGTTGTCACGGCAGCATCACGTGACATATTGGGACTTTCCCCCCCTTCGCTAAAATGGGTGGGGGTGGAGCCAGCACATGACACATCCGGCCCATGGACCACGAGTTTGACACCTGCTGTAGTTCCTTTCCAGATGCCATCTGTTAATTTTTCAATCCCCCCCCCCCCCAAAATACCTACAGACTGGGTTATTTTATAGATAGTCTTATTCCATGTAAACCTGCCTGTCTCTTTACAGATATGATCATCTAATATTGAGAATCTTCACAGGAATATGTATGACGAAATTCGTTCCTCATTAAAAAGAGAGAAAGAAAAAAGAAAAAAAATTAAAGGATATAATACAACAATCAGGATCATTTTGAGATCAATTACAATCCTCTAAATCTGTACATCTGGGAGGAGCTTTAATTACCATGCCTTAGGGAAGTTATTGAGCATTTTTTAAGCTTTGATATAAATATTTCAAAAAAATCAGTCTTCAGTTTAGTGCTTAAGTTTTAAAATGCTAATTCCTGCTTAAAGGTAAGCAATGCATCTTTTATTAGTTTGATTCAGTTTGGCTATTTCTCACAAGCAATCATTAGAATAAAACAACTATTCAGGTTCAAAGTTCATTAGTCATATGTGAGGACCTGCTAAACAACTTTTCTGCTACAATGTCTAATCTATTAAACCTACAGCGTGCCATATATGACTTATTATTTAAGAAGCTTGCACAGATTATACTGACAAGGTGCTCTTCTTATTTAGATGGGCATCATTTTTTCATGCTGTAGCTACAAACTGAATTGGTACATTTGATTCTGTTGTTTTCAAATGAAGGACATCCTTGGAATTGGCTTGATTTTTTTTCCACTTAGGGTAGGGACGGGACATCCCCCACCCCTATGAATACTTCTAAACTCATATTTCCATGCTCATAGAAGGAAAGAAATAGCTTGGAAGAGAGCCCAGCTGCCATGTATAGCTTCATTTTAGATTTAAGAACCCTTTTTTTCTATTGATAATGATTGTTAATATGACTTCAGATCATTGTTGATTTTTGGCAATTGCATAAGTAGATTTTGTTAATTAGGATACTGTGTATCCCTAATTTCTTCCTTTAGGACTTCGAATGGTCCATTCCAGGGGTGGGTTCTAAATTTTTTTACCTCCGGTTCTGTGGGCGTGGCTTATTTTGTGGGCGTGGCTTGGTGGGGGGATAATGTGACTGGGTGGGCATGGCCAACTTTTTTTTTTTTACTTTTAAAAGTATTTTTTCTACAACCTTAAGAGGTTGTAGAAAAAAATGCTTTTAAAAGCCTCTGCCTATCAGACAACTCAGCTGGGATCGCCAGAGGCTTTTAAAGGCATTTTTTTTCCTACAACCTCTTCGGCCGAAGAGGTTGCAGAAAAAAATGCTTTTAAAAGCCTCTGACGATCCCAGCTGAGCCCCACGATCATCAGAGGCTTTTTTTTTAACTTTTAAAAGCATTTTTTTGGCCGAAGAGGTTGTAGAAAAAATGCTTTTAAAAGTTAAAAAAAAAGCCTCTGATGAGGTGGGTGAGGTAAGCGAGGGGTGACTGGGCCAGAGACCAGTTCGGGGGCGTGGCCAGCCAATGTTATTACCAGGTTTTTTTTGGTTTTTTTTAAAATTTGATTTATATGCCGCCCTTCTCCAGAGACTCTGGGCAGCTTACAATGCGCTAAGCAATAGCCTTCATACTTTTTGTATATTTATACAAAGTCAGCTTATTGCCCCCACAAACTGGGTCCTCAATTTACCTACCTTAGAAAGGATGGAAGGCTGAGTCAACCTTGAGCCTTGGTGAGATTCAAACCTGCAATAATTGCAGGCAGCTGTTGTTAATAACAGGGTACTTTAGACCACTGTACTATCCAAGGCTCTTCAAGCAGTTCTCCGAACTGCTACAAATTTTTACTATCGGTTCTTGCAAACCGGTGCGAACTGGGAGCAACCCACCACTAGTCCATCCATCTTACTGCTGATTGTCCTCTTTTTCTCTTTCCTTCCACCTTTCTCAGCATTACAGCCTTCTCCGGAGAGCTTGATCTTCACATCATATGCCCAAAGTAGGATAATTTGAGCCTGAACAATTGTGCCTTGAGGCTTTCACCCAGGAATTCCAAGGAACTCCAAGCCTATTAGCCTTTCAGACGGCTGAAAAGACCTGCCTCACCACCCAGGCACTGGACTACGTAGCCCAGGAAATGTAAGGGCAGGAGGAATCTATGTGATGTGATGTTGTGCTTGTAATATGTGGTGTCATGGGGTTGATTTTGTTTTATTTATTCTTTTTTTATTTAATATTAACGTGAGCTTCTTAGGATTATTTTATATAACATATGCACTGTACAAGTTTCTAAATGAATAAATATTGGATTGCAAAAGTAACGGGAGATATTACACAATGCAAAAATAAATGGTTGGAGATGAGCAAGCTTATTCTGTTTAGAACTCACAAATGGTGTAAATGTCTCAGATACGGCTTCCTTTAGGAACTAGTTTAAATTTGATTGCTTTTGGAGATTACAAGAAAATGTATATGGGTTTTCAAGTTCATCTCTCTTTTCTTAACTATGTTTATATTTTCTCAAATAAATGTAATTTTATTATGTCTCTTGGCTAACACATAGCATGTTAGTCAAATCTTTATATTTAATTATTCCCCCATCACACATATACCAAAAAGCCCACTCACACAAGAATTTATAAACATTATACCTGCAAGAGTTTTCATACATTACTGAGTATGCAGATTTATTTGACTTATTAATTTGATATTAATATTTGCATTAATAATAATAATATTTCCAGAGAAGTTTAGATTTCTTCTGAAACAGGTTGAGTATGGATAGGAACAAAGCCAGAAACATAGACACCACTAACAAGTGAATACAGAGCTATTTATTACGATATAATTTTAGATATTACAATAATGCTAATCATATGTGTCTGTGTGTATTTGTATGAGGTGGGGGAGAGGGAGAGAGAGAATCAAGTATATACCTAAGTATGTACACTAACAACGAGTAACTGTAGAGGATATTAAAAGAATTTTAACTAAATGGCAAAGGAGTAGAATCAAAGCTCTACTCCACTCCTTTCCTTGGTAATACAAAACTTTTAGCAGCTAGTTTCTTCTTTCCTCCTTCATGGATTTACCAAAACCTTAAGAATGCTAGAAACATCTCCTGTCTGCCTAACCATGAATATATCAAGGTTTATCCTTTTTTACTTGCTTGGTCCAGTTCCAATACCTGAACCTCCTGCTTTGCACCATCTACAATCTCTAGCTGGTATTCGCCTTTGTCTCTCTCTTTGCAGATTCCTCCTCTGGTTTCTGGTGCCATAAATTCCTTCCCAGTCTTTGCATCTTTTGACTGTTCATGGCTCTCTCAGTCGCTGCTTCCTCTCCTCCATCTTCTATACTGTTACCTCACATTCCAACAGCTTCTCCTAGAATAACACACACACACATACACACATACACACACACACACACACATTTGTCTATCTGCTTTGGCTTATTTGACATATCTGTCTTTCAAAATTACATTCCAGTTTGCAGGTGATTCTAAGACATTTAAACTTTCCCCCCATTTCTTCTGTAACTGCCTATGTGCCTAAATTACCTCTGACAGTCAGACGACCAAAGAGAAACTTTGATCTTGAAAATGTCACTCATAACATTTTTCTGTTTCAGGGCAGTTCTATACCATAATGTAATTTGAGCATTTCTATCTATGGTTTTAGTGAGATGATCACCCCACAGGTTTGAGGAAACTGTTGTTCTTCAGTTTCAGAGTTAGGTGTGTAGGCAATTGATGAAATCCACATGGAGCATAATAAGCTTCATCACATGTACTGAAGGAACTTTGTGGACATTGTTTTTGCAATCTAGAGAATTTTTAATTATCTCCAATAACAAAAACACTGTATAATATATCACACATTCAGTTCTGTTAGTAAAGCCAGCTGTATGAACATTTATACTGGTATTTATAATATCTGCAGAAATAATTGTGTGATCACTTTAACTTCTGAAACAAAAAAGTATAGTTCAAACATAATCTCATTGTCAGTGAAAATATACTTCAACAAATCTATTTATTGGAAAATCAAAAATAAATTTAAAAAACATTTAGGGTATATGTTACAGGCAAAATAATCCTAAAATTAAAATAATTGTATTGTCCTCTTGACTATTGTTGCCAGAGTCAAAATGAAAATGTTCTCTCAAAGATGTCCTCTTCAAAAAAATAAGATCCCTCTTTTTGCAAGCAGAATAAAGACATAGCAAAGAGGTAAAGAGAGGAAAACTACAATATCCTTTCTCCACCCAAATTCATCAATTAAACACTCTCATCACAAAGCCTATGTTCAGGATAAAGGGGAAATTGAAGCTACTTGCTCAGACTTCTGTAACTTGTATTTTTTTAAGAAACATTTTTCTTGTTTTCCTCCCCACAGGAAAAAGGGAATGAAGCCAATGCCTGGAACAAATTACACTTTGGTGACCAACTTCATTCTTTTTGGACTCACAGAACACCTGGAAATGCGGCAATTGCTCTTTGCAACATTTTTAATCATCTATATTGCCACTCTGCTGGGGAATCTTGGGATGATTTTGTTAATTTGGATTGTTCCCCAGTTGCATATCCCCATGTACTTCTTTATTAGCAGCCTATCCTTTTTAGATGCCTGTTATTCCACCACCATCACACCTATAATGCTGGTAACCTTTTTAGTGGAAAAGAAAACCATATCTTATGCTTCTTGTATCACACAGTATTGTTTCTTTGCAATATTTGCCACAACTGAGTTCTTCCTATTGGCTGCAATGGCATATGATCGCTACGTGGCCATCTGCCAGCCTTTGCTCTACACTTCGCTGATGACTAAGAGGCTTTGTACTGGATTGATAGCTGGCTCATATCTATGGGGAGTTGTGAACTCTATGATTCACACTTGTGGTTTGTTAAGGTTGTCCTTTTGTGGCCCCAGGAGCATCAATCACTTTTTTTGTGATGTCACCCCGCTTTTGAAACTGGCTTGCAATGACGTCTCTATGAATGAGACGCTAATATTCATTTTTGGCAGTTTGTTTGAAATGAGCACCTTGCTGATCATTATTGCCTCTTATATATTCATTATTGCTGCAGTTCTAAGGATTCACTCCACAGAAGGGAGGCATAAAGCATTTTCTACCTGTTCATCCCATCTCACAGCAGTGGCCATATATCATGGAACTATTCTCTTCATGTATTTCCGGCCCACTTCTAGCTATTCCCTTGACACTGACAAAACAGCATCTGTGTTTTACACAGTAATAATACCTCTGTTGAATCCATTGATCTATAGTCTGAGGAATAAGGATGTAAAATATGCTGTGAAAAAAGTATTTGGAAGAGAACTGGGCTCCCAGTAAATATCTCTTTTACTTTATCTTCAGAGTAAACAAACAAAAACTACATTTCAGAAAAAGATATGAAGTCTTAACAAAGAATTTCTTAATGTAGATTATTAATAGAATCCTGGCAATTCTTCCATCTGCTAAATATACCTTAAAATAAAAATCACAACAAGTGATGTAAATTTGATAAAGTATCTTTTCCAGAGGAATTTCTGGCCCTTATTTGCAAGGCAAACAGCGGGATTGGCAAACGCTCTTCCCTGGTCCTTGCTTTTGCTTAAAGAACTTAAAGGAGAAAGGAAACCTCTTTATAGCCACTCAATAATTTTAATCTCACTTAGTTTTCCTTCTGCCCTCCTCCCAATCATACACACACTCACATGAACAATGCACAATTTTATTCTCTCTTTTGAAAGTTTCCAATATTCCACCTTAATTCCTCCCACCCACACAGAAACTTCTGTTAGCAGAGATCTCTGGTCCTTGGAAATGCATTTTGAAGATATGAATCTAATGACAGTATGAAAAGGGTGCTTTTCCAAGGAAGAAAAGGTTCTCTCTGAAAATAAGTGTTTGCACTGTAATGAAGAATATCCAATGCAATTGCCTTTTCATAATAGACAGCTTGTATCTCATTGAATAAAGTAATATATAAATAAACTGAGAAATTACTAAAAAAAAATGTTCCTCAGTATTGCTGACTATCTTCTTCTCTTCCCCATTGTAGTTATCATGGTCTCTCATGTGCTGCAGTCTTCACACCATCTAGACCAGGGGTGTCAAACTCAAGGCCCGCGGGCTGGATCTAGCTCGCGGGGTGCTTAAATCTAGAAATATCAAAGGACCAGCCCACGGTGCCTCTGCCGGCCAAAACGGGCTGAGGAGAGGCTGCGTGCGGCCCTCCCATGGCCCATTTTCAGCCTCCATGGCCTCCTGCAGCACTCTGCTGGCCAAAAATGGGCCACATGGAGGCTTCATGTGGCCTCTGCGTGCCCCATTTTGGCCAGCAGGGTGCTGCAGGAGGTGTCCGTCCCATCTCCCACCCTGCTCCTGCCCCCACCAGCCCATGGAGGAGAACTACAATGCTGATCCAGCCTTCGAAGAAATCCAGTTTGACACACCTGATCTAGACTCTCTACTAAATTGGATTGGAGGATTGTTATTCAATTTGCAGTTCTGAGATTAGAGAAGCACTGTGGCCTATTTACCTTATTGTCTTCATTGAGTTACTTCTGATACCAAGCTCGGAAAATTTTTCTGGTTTATACTGAAAAGCAAAAAATTTAAGGAGAGGCTCCACATTTCAATAGAATCTGAGTTCTTGTTTTTTTTTCTTTTAAACATCTACAAATCTGTTCCAAAGAAGTATAAATTGGAGTGACTTAAAGCAGAAAGAAATATTACCAAAAGCATTTGTATTGGATTGGCACCCACTGTTCTCCACATCAGGGGTCCCCAACCTCTGGGCTGTGGCCGAGTGCCAGACTGCAGCCTGTTCGGATCAGGCTGTGGAAGTGAGCATGCATGAAACCGTTCCCTCTCTCCACCCCCTGCTGTCACTGCTTCTGCCAGTCCACCATTTATCATATTATGACATGCAGCCAGTGGTGAGATTCAAGTAATTTAACAACCGGTTCTCTGCCCTAATGATTTCTTCCAACAACCAGTTTGCCAAACTGCTCAGAAAGTTAACAACTGGTTCTCCTGAAGTGGTGCAAACTGGCTGAATCCCACAACTGCATGCAGCCCAATCACAATCAAAAGAAGATAAGATCAGAAGAATTTAAAAGATAGATCCAAGCCAAACTTAATGCATTCTTACAAGGCTTTTAGAGGATTCCTTAAAATATTATTGGATATTAGGATTTAGTAATCCAAATTCTGAGGAGAAAATGTGTAGACTCATATCACATTTGTTGGCAACACCATAAAGAAAATGTGTCTTTCCCTGTGCTCGCAGAGCAAAACAATGAATTATATTTAAGTATTGGTATGTGATCCAAGGGTTCTGGATCACCTTTCTGACTCTGAATCCATTTCAGTTCTTTAGGGTGTGTGATGATTGTGGGTCACTCCATGAAGATGAATGCTGCGTGTGTTTTGTTGGTAGCATTAGCTAAATTTTCATGTAAAAATACTGAGGACATATGAGAATCCATAGCTTGGATTTGTGTTTTTGCACATTTGGTGATGTCAAACAATATTAGTTTTGTCAGTGCAATATCAGATGGGTGTGACCATCATTTTGACGATGGCTTCAGATGGAACCCACTTGGGGATCTCTGAGGATCTGCATAAATCCAACTTTTATCTAGATTGCACAAAATCCAAGTGAACTACAGTCTTATTTCACGCACAAATTTCATACAAATTTATTCCTTTACATTACCCATTGTCTTTCACACACAGAAACACTTGCAATCCATATTATAGAAATCATACTATTGTACAGTATCAGGTTTTGAAACAGTAGTGTTACTTTTCTTCATTGATCATTGGCACAGAGAGTCCCTCAGAATGGGGCAAAAATGAAAGTAATTAGATATTAGGAAATTGTATTGACTTGTTTTTCTATTTAACAAAAAAGAAGCATTAATTATGAATAATTTAAAAGTAGTATAACGTTAAAGCTCCCAGGAAGATAGCCTGAAATTGTTTCCCTTAAGACTCTGAAGATGGTTACTTCAGGGACGCTCTTCGTTCAACTTATTTAAAGGAATAGATGTCTTTCTATCCTAAATCATCAAGTTTGGGACCAACTCACCTCTCCTATATAAACCTATGCTGAAAAATGATGCAATCCCTCCAAGGTCAAAGTCAATTGGCTTCTTACATTCATTCGGGATAGTGTTAGTGATAAAAATTATTTCTGGATTGCCTTTACATTGCTTATAGTGCTGTGAAATACAAGAACATAGAGAAAAAGTAATTGAATATTTTCAGCATAATAGTCTATGAAGATGAATCCGATGCCTATGAGCCAAAACTGAAAAATCCAGCAAAGCTACTGGGATTTTCAATTAAAAATATTGTTTGTGTGGCAGCAAATAGCATCTAAAAGCTGAAATGAATATCATTTTGGCTGTTGCAAATGCCCAAGGCGACCTTTGCAAAGGTTGGTATTTATTTTCTTATTTTTAAGAGTTAAGGGGGTTTTTTTTATGCAAAAGGAATAATTTTCAGAACCAAATTAGAAAGGATTTTTAACTGTTCTGCATCTGGTAAATCCTGCAAATGCTTTTTAAGCATTCCTCTTTCTGTTGTGAATTAAACTTAGAGACCAATTGGGGGGAAAAAGAGAGAGAGAGACTGGAATAAGTAGAAATATGATATATTTATTCTGGAAATGGGGAAGAAGAACACTTAGAAAGAAAAGAGAATACTGTTCTTGACCCTACCACTTTGGAATACAAATGCTACACAGTCTAGATCACTTTGTGCAATGGGTTATAATTACATTTAACAAATTCAGGCAGAAAATTGTGTTAGACGTAAGGCATCCACTAAATCCATCTTCTTCTGCAATCTCTGTTTTCCAAATTTGCACCTTCACTCTATGGTTGTTTGTTTGGTCACCTTCAGTAATGAGCCTTTTCTAAAAGTTATTCTGTTCAATCTGATCCTTCTGAAAGTGCTTAAAAATTAGTTTATTTTATTTTAGTTAGCATTCAAGTATTTGACAGTCTATCTGAGAGGTGTAGGCCCTACATAAAGGACTCCATCTGCTCCATGAATAGTTTATGCAATTCTATTTCTGTAGAGGAACCTCAGGAAAACTTAATGAGGACCAAAATCTCTGAGCATTTTTACTTGCTTCCTTAGCTCATATATTTTCATTTGAATCCCCGAATCCTCTTTGACTCACACAGCAACCGAGTAGTGATTTAGGATTTACAATCTCATTGTACATATGTTGTGCATCAACAATAAAGATTTGAAATTGAATTGATTTCCAGATGTAATTTATTTGGGATCGGGGGGGGGGTGTAATTCAGTTGGAACGACTGGAACGATTTATATCATTTAATTAATCTTCTTAATGTGTAACAATATGTTAATGTTAATCAGGAAAAAACATTTCAAACAATGCATCTGATAAACCTACAACGAAGGGCAAATCGTCAAAAGAAGCTGAGGAAGCTGAAGCTGCCCAATACTCAAAGGATCTAGGTAATAATTAATCATTTGTACTATGTCTTAACTTGATGTAGCTACTATACTAAAAGCAACTGCAGTTAAAATCTTCAGGTGATTTTCATTTTTCCCCCCACAAAAACCATGCAGGGATGGGAACGATCCTTTAGAAAAATTGCCAATTCCATTAGGGAAACTGCCTAAATTGTATCCTATGCTATTTGAACCAAGGGCAACTTATGCCTTGCATTTTTCCCTTTGTCTCCTCTCCTTGCAGCTGTCCATGTTTCTTGAAAAACCTCTTCAAATGATTCAGAAGGACCATCTCAACATTGTGAGTTGTGTGGTTTTTCAAGGGAGCAGTGGGGACAAGCATACAGCCAGTATAAGAAATAATGCAAAATTGTTCTACATAGTTGTTGGTTAATTTCTGTTTCCTACTACAATCGTGTAAGACACCATCAAGAACATGTGGTTCATCTGAATAACTAGAAAGGCTTTTTGAGGGATGGGAGTTGCAGGAGGAGAAAGGGAAAAATATGATCTTTTGCATAAGCAGTCTTCTCCATCCACCAAGCATTTTTCACTCATATTCAACCTGTTTGTATGAGAGGTATTTTCGTTTGAAAAATACCTCTCACACAAACAGGATCTTCCGAAAATTCTGTATCTCACTTAAAAATCAAATTTTCTGCTAGGGTGCCAATTCCAAGCCAGTTGCTTAAAGTTGAGTTAATCAATATTAACTCAACTTGTGATCACTCAATATTGCTTTTTTTTTTTTTTTTTTGGAGTCTTTGTGAGTACCGAGAGCTTTCTGCTTGCAGTGATGGCATATGACCAATATAATTGTTTTACGGCTTTTCTTTTTGCAGTTTTTGCAGGTGCAGTTCTAGGTGGTCGCCTCTAACTGATCATGAACAATTACACCATGGTAACTGAATTCATTCTGCTTGGGCTAACAGACAAGCTGGCATTTGAAGTGCCTCTCTTCATGATATTTTTCCTGATCTATTTTCTGACCCTGGCTGGGAACATGGGGATGGTGGCATTGATCAGAATCAGTCCCCGGCTTCATACCCCAATGTACTTCTTCCTCAGCAATCTGTCTATCGTTGATGTCTGCTACTCTTCCATCTTTGCACCGAGGCTCTTGATGAATCTAGCACAATTTAAAACTATTTCATATGCTGGATGCATCACTCAACATTGCTTTTTTGTGGTCTTTGTGAGTACCGAGGGATTTCTGCTTGCAGTAATGGCATATGACCGCTATGTAGCCATTTGTAAGCCATTGCTCTATACCACTATGATGACCAAAAGGGTCTATGTCCTGCTAGTAGCAGGTTCATACCTAGGGGGAATAGTGAATTCCCTCACCCACACTTCTGGCTTGCTCATGGTGTCGTTCTGTGCCCCAGGTGTAATTAACCACTTCTTCTGTGATACACCAGCTATGTTGAAAATTTCATGCAGTAATACTCATATTAATGAATTTATATTGGTCACCTTCTCTGGAATAATTGCTCTTTCTACTCTCCTGATAATTATAATCTCCTACCTATGTATCTTGACTAGTATCATAAAGATGCATTCTTCTGGGAATAGATACAAAGCTTTTTCCACTTGTGCTTCCCACCTAACAGCAGTGACCATGTTCTATGGGCCAGTTAGTTTAAGCCATTTGCAACTCAGCTCCGTGTACATTCAGCAACAAGAGAAGATCTCGGCTGTGTTCTACACTCTGATAGTCCCAATGCTGAATCCAGTGATCTACAGTTTGAGGAACAAAGAGGTAAAAGATGCCTTGAAGAAAATGATTAATTGTCAAAAAGAATAAAGATTTTTGCTGCCCTGGGGTGGTTTAGAATCATTTTGTAATCCTATGGGAGGGGGACTCTCGTTGCAAAATTGGAAGGAAACTGTTAGTTTATTCAATCTACAGATACGATTCTCCTAATTAAAAAAACAAATTGAAAATCAATCGGTGTGGAAAATCCCAATTACAAATCTTTTGCTTATGCTAGCAGATTCTGCCTAGGCATATACAATGTTTACGTATAACAAAGAAGGAAGGAAGGTTGCCTCCTCCTTTAATTTCCACCCCCTTTTCTTTATCCACCACTTATAATTTATAATGATGTCTCCCATCTTTCAAAATAGGAAAAAATAAATGATTTTAAAATAATTAAAACTACATATTCGTTCCTATGAGCTAACTCTAGCAACTGATTCTTTCATTCCCCACCCATCCTCTGAAACAATGGAGATAAAAAAGCAGTCAAAACGAAACACTTGAATCTCATTCTTCACACAAGCAAAGTGAACACACAAATCTGTTTATGGTTATTTGTTTAATCAATGTATACAGCTCACCCATCTCACAGTTGTGATATCACACATGGGGATAAACCCAAACAAAAAACTTACAATAAGAAAAAGAAAAGAAGTCATGGCAGCCAAAGACAAACCCAACTCCAGTCATGCTTGTAGTAGGAAGTAGCTGGTCCTTCTAAATGAATATAGAACTGCTGCCTAACAGATCACGTATGTCTATGTTAATGATTTAAAATACTTGGGGAAATTACAGAATTTCCTAGGCAGAAATACAAGTTTCAAATCAGTGGAGATTCAGAGGAAATTAACATCAAGTAATGTTGCTTGTCAGGCCTCACAAGCCACTACTTACAGCGCAGTCTTGAAGCCATTTTTATTCCATTGCAGCTTATGCCCACATAAATGTATACAATATTGTAGCATTTTGAGAACAGGAACAATCATGCAGGGTGATATACCAGCATTTTCCCAAAGGTCTGGACAGCAGGAATATCTATATCACTTGAGACTCAATAGTTCTGATGATTTATTGGTCTACCCAGTGCAAATCTTTAGCTGGTCATGAACCCTCTCCCAAAATGATAACGCTATGATTTCAGAAAGCCTATTTATTAACTCTTGATGATTAACAAAACTAATGGAGTAACCTGAACCCCAATTTTGTCACTATTGATTATAGATAACCCTAGAACATTCATAGCCCGATTTTCAGGGGCTTGTTTTGTTTCACTGTTTTTTTGGGAATTTTAAATATAATGAACATAGCAAGCAAAAGTCTATTTTGAGCAGTTTTGGAGCAAGTAAAATGGAATGTTATTAAGCTGTCCTTTAAAAACATTGTTGGTTGCTGCTTTAAATACAGGTATTTAAATGAGCGTAGTAGCCATACAGAATTACAATCCTGTACACTTGATATGTATATGTTGTATGTGTTTTATGTGGCCTACAAGGATCTGCAGTTGATTTTTTTTCCCGATCACACACTCAACCAGATGTTTAGCCTGGATTTGACATTTTATCCACCCATCAAGTCTTTCCCAACAACCTGGGATAAGCAGATGTTGCTGTTTGATGGTATTAAAGGTATCATCGCAGAATTATTATTATTTATTAAATTTGTATGCCATCAGACTCTCAAAAAGATTCTAGGTATCTGACAAGAAAGAAATAAGAATAAAACATTGAAGTTAAAAGATGACAAGTGCAATGAAGCAAGGAGTCTCACCCTCCCTTGCCAAGGGCTTAGTTGTTCAGAATTTCCAGCGCTTGCTTTAATCCTCACATCCAGGAGCTGTGCAATACTTCAGAGACATTCTGCAAAAATGGCTTAGAGCGCACACACAGGCATAAAATGCAGCACTTTTCTTTCCTTTTTTTTCCTTTATTTTATTTTATCTTATACATCCAACAAACATTAAATCTATAGCGGTCTATATCACAACGCGAGAAGGAAATAAACTTGTCCCATTACATATATAGGGTAACGTACAAAAGTCTATTACATATACCAATTGACATGCTTATCCAATATCTCTATTTATAGTTCGATTTGACATCCAATTATACCATTCGGAGACATTCTGCAAAAATAGCTTAGAGCGCAGTCACAGGCATGAAAGGCAGGGCATTTTCTGCAATCTCTTAGAAGTGGTTGCTAGAGGGTTTTCCTAGGGTGCATGGCTGCTCTCTGCGCCTGCCATGTGGTCGCAGGAAAAGATGCAGCAGCTTTGAGGATTGCAGAAAAGTGGTGCATTCGTGTTCTGCAATGCTCCAAAGCACTCTGTTTCCAGTCAGAATGAAGCTAAACTGGAGCCTATTTTTGAGAAAGAGCTGTCTTAGCTTGATATAGTTTGTTCATTTTAATGTTTCATTGTATCACTGATATTTTATTTGGTTTGTTATTTGCTTGTCCTATGTTTGTTGTCAAAGCCTTGAGCCTGAATGCATCTCTTCAATAAACAAAACATTGGTTCTGGTTCCTTTAGTTTATAGCATCTATAATTCTGCTTCCTAAAAAGGCTTATTTGCTATACTGGGAGGAGGCTCAACTCTTTTACTCATTTAACAAGGAGAAACCAAGGGAATATACCATAGTATTTTGCCCAACAAAGAAAAAGTCTTCACGCTTCTAAAGATAAATTGCTATTTCCTAATGTGAATCACTTACGTTATCAGGGGAACATATTCCCTGAGTAAATCAGTACCTCTGTGAATCTTAATAAAAGAGTAAATCAGTACCTCTGTGAATCTTAATAAAACTGAATACCGATTTGTTGTAAATGAAGCTTTGAGGATAGCTTGGATATATCTCCATCAGCCTCTAATATGCTCTAGTGGCTGGATCCTCCACCTTTATCCCTATTTCTGTGATCAAGTCAAAAATGTCATTAACAAATTGAGAAGAGTTCTTTCATAAAACCTGATAGAGAAACAGTGGAGAACCAGGGATCTTTTCAGGATGGAGGTTTGTGGCACTGATGGCAATCAGTACGAAGCATCATTCTGTCACCAGATTTATATTTTAAAAGCCTGAAAAGAAAGAAATTAATATAAGTTGGACTCAGCCTCATCAAGTTTTTTTTTTAGAATGCCACTAAACTTCAGAAAACAGATGGGGGAAAGATTGTGTCTATGATAGTATTATTTATTTTTTGCATATTTAACTGAAGCAAGAATGTGACACATGGATACTTAGGACTAGCAGCTACATGAAGAGGAAATATTAAGAATGTGGGTGAGATGGCATTAGCTATCATCTGAATGTTGCTCAGAATGTTACATTATTTTACCTTACATTGTTATTTGTCCACATTATAGGCCAGGAAAGCTATTTTACCTGATGTCTTTGCTGACATATAGTGGATTGCCTGTTTCATGCATTCTTGCCTTTTCTATGAAAACCCTAAACTGAAGCAAAGATCAAATTTAGTTTCATTTGAGATGATTGGAGGATCGTCTTATGACTTATAAATATCTTCCCCACCTTTTTCTTGACAATCTGGACAATTTTACATCTGGTATGAAAAATAGTAACGACAGCTCCGTGAATGATTTTCTCTTGCTGGGCTTTTCCATCCTTGGAAAGAAACCAACTTTACTTTTTGTGATTTTCTCCCTCACCTATGGCACCATCCTGACCTTCAACATCACTATCATGTCAGTCATATTGCTCGACCGGACTCTGCATTGTCCAATGTACTTTTTACTTTTTGCATTATCTGCCTCAGAAACCTGTACCACCTTTGTTATTGTCCCCAAACTTCTTTTCATTCTGTTGACTGGCAGACAGTCCATTTCCTTTGTTGGATGTGCCATGCAGATGTTTTGCTTTTTTAGTTTGGGAGCCAACAACTGTTTCCTGTTAGTTGCTATGTCTTATGATCGGTATGCAGCCATTTGCTACCCACTTCAATACCAGGTACTGATGGAGAAAAAGGTTTGCATCAAACTAGTAGCTGCATCATGTCTAGCAGGATGCTATATCTCTCTAGTTATTTGCATCCTTATATTCAGGTTGCCTTTTTGTGGGCCAAAAGAAATCCAACATTTTTTCTGTGACATTTCACCTGTGCTGAACCTGACTTGTACTGATACTTACCTGACTCATCTGATGGTGATCCTTTTATGTGCTGTTGTTTTGCTGGGCACAGTCCTATTGATCTCTGTTTCATACGCCTATATTATTTCTGCTATCCTAAGGATCTCCTCCAGTTTGGGAAGAAAAAAAATGTTCTCCACCTGTGCTTCCCATCTCACTGTGGTGATCACCCACTTCAGTTGTGCTTGTTTTGTGTATTTGAGACCTAAGGCAGCTTCCTCGCTAGGTCAAGACACATGGCTCTCAACTGTTTTTGTCTTCATAACCCCACTGCTGAACCCTTTGATTTATACCTTGAGAAATAAGGACGTTAAATTATCCATTCAAAAACTGCTAAGGAGTTCGTTTTGTCCTCAGAGACTCTAAACAGAAGTTATTTTGATTTAATTTTTTTTGATAATTTATTTTTATTTTTAAACAAAACATAAATCCATCATCCATTACAATTGCAAACAGTGTGTCTGTCAATTACAAGTCTTTTGTGCTTCCTCCCCCTATTCATAATTAACTAATTATCTGATTTAACTATGGCTTTATCATTTCATAAAAATTATTTGCAAATATTATATTATAATATTGATTTTATATTTCATATTTCATTTCCATGTTTTATTATCTAGCCATTGATAAAATAAATCCAATATCTTATAATATTGTTTATCTTCTTGTTCTCTAATTTCAAATGTCAATTTACTCATTTCAGCACGTTCCATGATTTTCTTAATAACTTCATCTTGTGTTGGTATTTTCTCATTTTTCCAATTTTTAGCAAACACAATTCTAGCCGCTGTTAATACCTTCACAATCAAATATTTCAATTCTCTATTGTATATTTCTGGCACAATCTCTAATAAAAAATTTCTGGTTTAAAGTCTATATGTTTTCTTGTCATTTTTTCCAGCCATGAGTGGATTTTAGTCCAGTATCTTTTAGCTTCTAGATTTTGATTTGATTTAATTTAATGGGGAGGGGAGGGGAGGCATCTTAATGTCTGAGGAGGCTCAGAGGCAAGGCAATGGCATATATTGGAAAAGGTTTGATAGATAAGAGCGAGAAAAGAGGCAGTTATTATCAACGTTTCAGTGCAGTCTTTAGAGCAAAAGTTAGTGTTGAGCATATGATTTATGTTTAACACTTTCTTTCTCTGCCGAGAGCCTAAAAAATAATCCCATTCTTTCTCTCTCAAACAACTTCACAAGCATACACGGAAGTATACTGCTACTTAGCCTGGAAATTAGTCTTATAAAATTGCACGCTGGAGGAAAGAAAAAACACCTTCTGCAAAGAAGAGCAACAAAGATGATGAGGGAACTGAAGGCTAAAACATATGAAGAACAGTTGCAGGGTTGCAGGTATGTCTAGTTTAATGAAAAGAGTTGATATGATAGCAGTGTTCCAATATCTCAGAGGCTGCCACAAAAAAGTGGGGATCAAGCTATTCTTCAAAGCACCTGAAGGCAGGACAAGAAGCAATGGATGTAAAGTAATCAAGAAGAGAACCAACCTAGAACTAAGGAGAAATTTCTTGACAGTTAGAACAATTAATCAGTGGAATGACTTGCATCCAGAATTTGTAGGTACTTCAACACTGGAGATTTTAAAGAAGAGATTGGACAATCATTTGTCTGAAATGGTATAGGGTAGGGGTCAGCAATCCATGGCTCTGGAGCGGCATGTGGCTCTTTCATCCCTCTGCTGTGGCTCCCTGTTGCTGGTCGGCTCCACAATTGATAGGGCTTTCAGTTAGGACTGTAGAGGAAAAAGGATGCTGCACTAGGAGGAAACTCTATGGTGAAGGAACCAGATTTCCGGTCAGCAGAGGAAAAAGGACGCCATGCTAGGAGGAGACTATGATTGGGGAACCAGACTTCCAGTCGGCTCCAGAATTGAACGAGGGCTTCCGGTTGAGGACCTTTAAGGTTGCTGACCCCTGGTATAGGGTGTCCTGCTTGAGCAGGGGATTGGACTGAAGACCACCAAAATCACTTCCAACTCTGTTATTCAACATCCTAATAAAAATCTTCTATCGGCCTTTATTTTCATTAGATGTTGATTGGATGTATGGTAATTTTGAATAATAAAATATTTTTGCTTGCCAGCTGAACTTTTCATAGTTCGGTACTTCAGCAATAAACGCTATTTCTGTCCACCATCATATGATGATTTATGCTTAAAGACTCTCTTCATGTATGTATTTTTTTAAAAATCAACACAATGCTGCAAGGGAATGGCTGGACTATCAACAAGGAGCTGTCACCTCCAAAGTAATCCATGGAATAGGCAAAATGGTGCCCACCAGGGTCATAAAAATAGCAAAGAGCACAGTGAGGTGGAAGTCCTTGTCATCGGAAGCAGCATGAAAGGCTTAATGCACTATTTAGAGAAAGAATCAGCAATTCTCCTGGCTCTTTTGAACTTCTTTGCAAGAACTTCTCAAGACAGCACTAATCCTCTTCTGTAAACATAAAGGAGAACTAAGTCCTTGGTTTTTTAAAAAAAAAATCTAGCAAAAAGTCTGTGGAAGAAGCAGAAACTTTACCTTTAAACTAAACAGTCATTAAAGCTTCAGAAAGTGCTGAATTCATCATCATCTGACATGTGATACAAAGAGTTACCAGCACATGTTTTTTCTATGGTCAGGGATACGTGACACTGACATTTCAGGATCCAATTTTAATTCCAATCAGTAAACACAAGAGGCAATGTTTAAAATGCTTGACTATGTACCTAGTGTTCATCACATTACACTATTTTTTTCTGCTTTATTTATTCATCTTCTCACTATGTCTCTGATTCAAAGCAGGGGTGAAATCCAGCAGGTTCTGACAGGTTCCGGAGAACCGGTAGCGGAAATTTTGAGTAGTTCAGAGAACTGGCAAATACTACCTCTGGCTGGCCCCAGAGTGGGGTGGGAATGGAGATTTTGCAATATCCTTTCCCCAGGAGTGGGGAGGGAATGGGGATTTTGCAGTAGCCTTCCCCTTAAGTGGGATGGGAATGGGGATTTTGCAGTATCCTTCCCCTGCCATGCCCACCAAGCCACACCACACCCACCAAGCCACGCCCACAGAACCAGTAGTAAAAAAATTTGGATTTCACCACTGATTCAATCACTGACTTTTTTTAAAAAAGTCCTAATATGATGGAACGTAGTCTGAATTCCCATGAAGGAGGGGCTGCATTCCAGAGAACCAAAAGACAATGAAGTTTAGATACTTTGGATGGGACAAAGAGAGTTAAGCCAGCTCCTCCCTAGAGATTCTCAGATTATATCCCCAATGAAGCTAATAGTTGCTTTAGGTGGCAAGATTTCTGACTATGGGCAAGGAACAATAAAGGAATCTGCTTAGAAGTAGCTTGTATTTATCTTTCTTTGTTATTGGGGCAGATATCTAACTACCTAGCATGATGTATATGCTGTTTAGTAAACAGCATGTACTGTTTAGTGCAAATGCATTTTGTTTGTGGTCATAAACAATTTAAATTCTCATTTGCCGATATGTTCCCTGGAGTATATAACATAAGCTTATTCTCTTATGCATTTTTTTAACAGAGGGAATCAAAACCATTTTTTCCCTTTTTGTTTTACTCCTAATTCACAATTTAAGAGCAGAAAATGTCAAGTATCTTTTGTGGGCTGAGACCCCTGTTTAATTTTGTGTAGTCTTCATCAAAAAGTGCACATGGTCAGACCTACACTGCATACTAGCCTCCCTGCGGCATAACAACTTCCCCGTCTGAGCTCCTTGACTCCACTTCTGGACTGACAGTGGAGTTCCCCAGAATTAATGGTTCTGTGGGGACTTCAATCTGCCTTCTCTAGGAATGGGATATGAGGTGGTTCAGGAGTTCATGGCCACCCTAAGGACCATGGACCTATCCTAGGTCATCCAGAACCAGATACAGAGTAGTGGTCACACTGCAGAACCTAAAACGTCAAAGCCTAACTGATGTGATTTGAAACTGGGAGAGCACTTGGTATCTCCCTTTGTCTTGGCCAGATCTTGCCCTGACTTCCATGGGATTCTCTAGTATCCACCAATGGTCCATTGTAGGGAAGCTGGAACCATTAGATTGATCTGACTCTAACAATTGAAGAACCTGGATGGGTTTCAGAAGGTGCTGAGAATTGTTGCTGTTAGTCTGTTGCAGGGTTCATCTGAAGCCTTGGTTGCTGCTTGGAACAAGGGGGTGGCTGAGGCATTGAAAGTGATCGCACCCATGCCTCCTCACCTCTCTGGGGGATCCTTGTCCCTCTTGGGGACCCTGCCAAATGAGAGCAGAGGTGCCTAGGCATCACTGGCACTCAACCAAGGAGAAACTCAATAGAAAATGGGCCAGAGTCTGTATGAAGGCCCACCTTTTGATGATAGGGCAGTGAAACAGCAGTACTTCTCCACCCTTATTGCATCCATAAATTGCAACCCCTCAGCCCTGTTTTTGGTGATACAAGTTCTCATGAATAAAGGGGACATGGGGAACCTTTTGCAGGGACATGGGGAGGAAGAGCCTTGGATAGTACAGTGGTCTAAAGCCCTGTTATTAACATCAGCTGCCTGCAATTATTGCAGGTTCGAATCTCACCAAGGCTCAAGGTTGACTCAGCCTTCCATCCTTTCTAAGGTAGGTAAATTGAGGACCCAGTTTGTGGGGGCAATAAGCTGACTTTGTATAAATATACAAAAGTATGAAGGCTATTGCTTAGCGCATTGTAAGCCGCCCTGAGTCTCCGGAGAAGGGCGGCATATAAATCAAATTTAAAAAAAAAAATTTCTCAGCATTGATTAAACAAAATCATTCAAATCGTTCTTAGCTGGACAGCAGCCTCATTGCAGGTCCAGAAGAGATGCCTGGGACTGATTCTTGCCCAGTTACATACAATTGTATCTCATATTTTTGAATTGTTGATTATTGTATACCATCTAGAGTTGCTTCTTCTGAGATGGATGGCCATATAAATCTTATTAACAAATAAATTAAAACTTTTATTGGGGTGTTTTTTTTTACAAGATTAAAATTTGCCTGATTCCTCTTCCTCCACTTCATGCTGCTGGGTTACTGCAAACTGCCCCCTCAGGCAAAGAGATGGCCCACCTGGCTCAAAAGAGATGGCTACATGATCTCATTTATCCATCACCACTATGATTCAGTCAGGAGTGGGTTCTACTACCGGTTCACAGCAGGGTCGCGCATGCACACACGCTTTGCTCGTGTGTGCGTGCGTGCGTGCACTCTTCTGCACAAGTGCAGAAGCGTTTTGATGACGTTGGGGTCAGTGGGTGGAGCCTCCTGCCGGTTTTACTACTGGTTCTATAGAACCGGTGCGAACCGGGGGCAACTGACCACTGGATTCAGTGAATATAATGTAGGATATTATTTTTAAAGTAGAAAGTATTTCAGAAAGTATGCAGAGACTATGGAAGCCAGAGATATTTCAAGATTAATTTCAGAACCTCTGAGAAGAATGAGGATTGTTCAGATAGTAACATGGTTGTAAAGTGAATCTGGCTTCCCTACTGGCTTTGCTTGTCACAAGGTTGTAAAAGGTGATCACATGACCCTGGGATACTAAAACTATCATAAATCTGAGCCAGTTGCCAAACAAATTTTGATCATGTGGTCATGGGGATGCTGCAACAGTTGTAAGTGTGAAAAACAATCAAAAGTCACTTTTTAAGTGCCACCGTAACTTTTAACCACTAAATGAATGGTTGTTAAACAAGGACTACCTGTACGTCTAACATGCAACATTGGACTGTCAATTCTGCATGATTTAAAAACAAGTATTTTTACTATTTTGCCATTATTGTTTTAGCTTTGTTGTTTCTGCCTTCAATCTGCAAGTTAATATTTCAAGATAAAAGCAATTGAGGGATGTATAGATTAAAGGACCCCAATCATAGTTTGATTGGGGTTCTTTAATCTATAATCCTTCAATCTGCAAGTTAATATTTCAAGATGAAAGAGATCAAACTACATAATAAGGTTTCTTAGTGAACTGCAAGGGAGGTTTGAACTAATTATGAATGTGAAATATGAATTCCCAGTACATCCTCAAGTTCATTTTGCCTAGAGGTCATACTGAACATATTAATGATATGTCAATTATTTCAACTGAGAGTTTCATGGACTTGGTTTTTCATTAATGGTAAACAAAATATAAAATGAGTGATTCTATCCAAAATATTTCATTTTTCATCTTTGGAAATGGAATTTTGATTTCTGATCTGGTAAGTTTAATTAAGCTTTTCTACTTAGACTAACATACTTTTAAATGCTTATATCTTCAGTAAAAGCCTATCTTTGTCCTCATTATCATCATCATCATCATCATCCTTTTGCAAACACAGGTAAACTCAACTGTTCTGATGTAAAAATATTGATCTGTGTTTTTCTCTTGTCACCCAAACTCCAAAAATTTCTTCATGATGCTTTGTGAGAATTAAATCTCCTGTAGTACATGAGATGTAAAAAGAATAATAAGATAACAGAGTTGGAAAGAACCATGGTAGTCTTCTAGTCCAACCCTCTGCTCAAGCAGGAGACCCTATGCCATTTCAGACAAACGGCTGTCCAATTTTATCTTAAACTTTCCCAGTGATGGAGCACCCCGCAATTTCTGGAAGGAAGTCATCCACTGTCAAGAAATTTCTAGATTGGTTCCCTCCTTAATTAGTTTCCATCCATTGCTTCTTGTCCAGCCTTCAGATGCTTTGGAGAATAAGGTTGACCTCAACTTCTTTGTGGAAGCCCCTTAGATATTGGAACACTGCTAACACTTCTTTTCATTAAACTAGACATACCTGCAACCCTGAAACCATTCTTCATATGTTTTACCCTTCAGTTCCCTCATCATCTTTGTTGCTCTTCTCTACAATCTTTCTAGATTCGAAGCAACTTTTTTATATCATGATGAGCAAAGCTGGATGCAATATTCTAAGTGTGGTCTTCCCAAGGCATTATAAAGCGGTACTGACACTTCACATGAACTTGATTAAATCCCTTTGTTAATGCAGCCTAGGAGTGCATTGGGGTTTTTGGGCAGCTGCAGCAACACGCTGATGGCTCATATTTAAGTGGTTGTCCACTAGGAGTCCTAGAACTCTCTCACAATTACTGCTGTTGAGCCAGGTATCACCCATTCTATACCTGTACATTTGGTTTTCTTACCTAAGTGTAAAATTTTACTTTTCTCACCATTGAATTTCATCTTGTTAGATGGGGCCCAGTGTTTTAGTCTGTCAAGATCCTTCTGGAGCTGGAGCTTGCCTTCTGGGTGGTGGCTATTCCTGCCAGCTTTTATCCCCTCATCTAAATCATTTATGAAGATGTTGAAGAGTACTGGGCCTAAGACAGAGCCTTGGGGTACCCCACTGCTTACTTCCCTCCATGTATATGCAGTTCAATTGAGAATTACACATAGAGTGGTTTGTCGACCAGTTACAAATTCTACTTCCTATCTTAGCAAAAAGTAGGTTGTGGTCTGCTTTGTCAAATGCCTTACTGAAGTCCAATTATACTATGTCCACAGCATTTTGTTCCACTATTTTAGTCACTTTGTCAAAGAATGCAATAAGATTTGTTTGGCATGATCTGTCTTTGACAAACCCATATTGGTTTCTGGTTATAACTTTGCTTGCTTTCAGATGTTCACAGATCTGTTGTTTGATTATCTTTTCAAGGTTCTTCTCAGGTATTGATGTCAAGCTGATTGGTCTATAGTATCCCAGATTCATTTTTTTCCTTTTTTGAAGATGAGAACCATGCTAGCTATTTTCCAGTCGTCTGGTAGATCCACAGTGCTCCAGGATCTTTGAAAGGTATGTTTCAGTTATTCTAAAATCATGTCTTCTAGCTCCTTTGAAGCTCTGGGATATATTCCATCTGGTCCTGGTGATTTGAACTCATCTATGGTGGACAGCTGTTCTCTTACTATTTCCTTGCCTATTTTAATTTGTATTCCTAGTCTGTCTTTTACAGTTCTGTTTTTGGGAGGTTGTGCTGTTGTTGTTTTTCTTTTGTGTGAAGACAGAATGAATTAACCAATCTGTTTTCTCCCTTCTACCTGTCATTTCCTTGCCATCTTCTCCCATTAGTGGACTGATTTTTTTTCCTTCTTGTTTTTTACGTTTTTAATATTTTTAAAATATTTTGATATTTGTTGCAAGTCTTAACTCATTCTGAGCCTTACTTTACCTGACTTCATCTTTGCAAAATTGGTATGTATGTATACTGGTATTCTGTCTTAGTTATGTGTCCCTCTTTCCATTTTTTATACTTGGACTTTTTGTCTTTCAGTTTATTAGATAGTTCTTTATGCAACCATGCTGGTTTCTTCTTGGATCTCTTCTTGGATCTCCAGACATTGTGCTGGACTTTTATAATTACATTTTTTTTGAGTTTCCCAAGATTCTTGAGATTTTTATTCATGGAGCACTACCTAAACTCTCTCTAAGTTTGCTGAAGTCATTTCTTTTAAAGCCTAAGACGCTACTTTGATTTTGTTCTATTGCTTGTGTGTGCATTATATTGAATTCCAATATGATATGGTTGCTCTCACCCAAAGATCTTGCTATGTCAACCTCTCTATCATTTCATCTCTATTAGTAAGAATTAAATCCTGGATAGCTAATCCTCTTTCCCCATTCCTCTACCTTTTGGATGACAAAGTTGTGAGCCGGGCTCATCAGAAACTTGTTTGATCTCCCACTTGATGTCAGGATAATTAAAGTCCCCCCATTACGACTTTCCCATCATGAGCTTAATCCCACCAAGTTTCAGTAATAGCAACTATTTAATACCTGCCCTTGTGTACTAGTACTTCAAGTTCACCCTGTTTGTTCCTCAAACTTTGAGCATTAGGCATCTGAGTTCTTTATGGCCAACCCCAGGTTTGTTTCCTATAACTTCTTTTCTATGTCTGAGTTTTCCTTCTTTTCCACCATTCCCTATCTCCTTGTTTTGTTTTGTTTTGCAAAAAGTTTTTTTATTTTTTTCCAAACATACAAATTACATCCTTTCGGAACAGAGCTTTGATCCGGTCATCACTTTGTTCCTATCTCCTTATTTGACTGGTTGTCTTGGGATTTATGTTTGGGATTAGGTCCTAAAGATCCTAAAGATTGATCATCCTTCCCCCTCAATTTTAGTTTAAAGTCCTTTGGATAAACTAAGCCAGTCATTTTCCAAATACATTCTTTCCAGTTCTTGTCAGGTGCAGCTCATCCCATGTCAGAAGCCCTTCAGGTAGGTAACATAGACTGTGGTCTAAGAGTCTGAAGTTATCTTGACCCCACCATCCCTTAAGACAGTAGTTTAATTCCAAAATCTGCTGTTCTCTCATTGGATGTTGACCTTTTGCTGGAAGTACAATTGAAAACACTACCTGTGCTCCTAATTCTTTGACTTTCTTGCTGAGCTGCTCATAATTTCTTGATATTGTTTTCAGGTTCATTGCCATGTCACTCATCCCCATATGAAAGAGAGGAAAAAGATAGTAATTTGTGGGCTTGATTATTTTACTAAGATTCAGTCACATCTTTGATTTTTGCTCCTGGGTGGCAACATATGAAATTCATGAGTCAACACTTACTAGTACAGGCTGCAGTGGTTAATTCTATTATTTGTAGATTGAGGGAAAGTGTTACTTATAGTATCTCCTCAATCAATTATTATTACTTATAATGGAGTAAACATATTAATGTTCAAATGGACAACAAATTCATATACCTGCTCAACTGTAATGACCACAATCATTACAATGTGGCTGGGAAGATATCATGCTGCCAGTGAAATAATATATTGCAGGACATAGCCAGTATCCTGCCAGTTTTAAAATCCAATTAATCTAAACTGCAGAGTTAGATATAAGTTTGGCATTCCACTTAAGAGTATTTCTACTTGGAAGAAGAAACATTAGATAGAATTCTGCTGCAGGACAGAGCTATTGTGTATGCTAATCAGCCAGTTTGAAATCCTCTAAAATTAGTTGTAAATGTAAAGGTTATGGATCACAAATTGGAATTAACTTCAGATGTTATTTAGATAAATGTTAATGCATAGTAGCCAGTAGACGTCAATGATTGTTCCACAGAACACTTCCTGCCAAAGTAGATTACACTTCATTCCACACAATTCAAATAATTGATCAGTTTGAACTCCTTTGGAGAGTAGTAGAATGTAATAGACTTCTAGCTTCTTGGAGCAGGAAGTCTACATTCTTTCACACAGTAAAATGCTTCCTGGAAAATACAAGGAGTGGGTAAACTTATTTTTCAAAGCACCAGAAGGCAAGGCAAGAAATAATGAATGGGTACTAATGAAGGAGAGAACAAACCTGGAATTCAGGATAAACTTCCTAACAGTGAGTACAATTAACCAGTGGGAGAGCTCTCCTACTGAAATTGTGGGTACATCATCACCGGAGGCTTCTAAGGAAAGATTGGACAGCCATTTGACTGAAATGGTATAAGATCTCCTGCTTGAGCAGGGGGTTGGACTTGGACTAGAAGACTTCCAAGGTCCTTTCCAACTCTGTTATCTTGTTATTCTTCATATTTGCATCTCATGTACTACAGGAGATTTAATTCTCATCAAGCAACATGAAGAAGCTTTTGGACTTTGGGTGCAAGCCAGCTCTATTCTGATTGATTGATCTTACATAACCTTGGGTTTTCTAAGTCAACCCAACAGTACTCATACTGCTATAAGATTTTCCCTCTATTTTTATTCAATCAGAGGGAAATAAAGAATGCAAACAAATCAAACCACTGTGAGTGAGTTCATCCTTGTTGGATTCATGGACTACCCAAAGCTTCAGATTCCCCTCTTCATCTTCTTTCTGCTCATCTATCTCATCACTCTGGTGGGAAACATTGGGATAATCATTGTAACAAAAATTGATGCTAGGCTTCACACTCCCATGTACTTTTTTCTTAGAAATCTCTCTATTGTAGACATTGGTTATTCTACTGCCATTGCCCCCAAATTGTTGACAACATTTATGATAGAACATTCAACCATTTCTTTCAGAGGATGCACTACACAATTCTTCTTTGTCGCCATCTTTGTGACCACTGAAGGTTGCCTTCTGGCTGTGATGGCATATGATCGCTTCACAGCAATCTGCAACCCACTGCAGTATTTTGTTACTATGTCAATGAAGTTTTGCATCCTCTTAGTTATAGCTTCATATGCCTGTAGCTTTATAAGTTCAACAGTGCAAACCATACTTATTTTTAATTTGAATTTCTGTGGCTCAAATACAATTAATCATTTTTTTTGTGATGCTCCTCCAATGCTTCAATTGTCTTGTTCAGATACTCAGCTTGCTCACTTTATGCATTTCATTTTATCCACTGTAATTGCACTGACAACTTTTCTGACTGTTTTGATCTCCTACATTGCCATTGTTATTGCCATCCTGAAAATCAGCTCTACCCAGGGAAGATATAAAGCCTTCTCCACCTGTGCGTCCCATCTGGCCACTGTGACCATTTTCTTTGGAACCATCATCTTCATGTATATACGACCTGGCTCCAATTTTTCTTTGGATAAAGACAAAATCATATCCGTCTTTTACACTCTTGTCATCTCCTCACTTAATCCGCTTATCTATAGTCTGCGGAACAAGGAGGTGAAGGATGCAGTTAGCAGAATGTTAGACAAGATAATGTTACTGAAGTAAAAATGGTTTAAATATAACTTCCTTCATATTAAAGAAATAACCCACAATTGCATTTTCTCTGAGGGAAAAATGCTATTGAAAGCTTGATAAAATTTTGAGTTAGCATTTGCTTGCATTTTGACCAGATTTAATATCAATTCCTTTGTGTATAAGAGTATTTCCCTTACATAAATGGAGGGGACAGCAAATCCTTCAGAGCGCTGGCAGAGTGGACCTCAAATCCATGCCTCCCTACTTGCAATATTCAGTGCCAGCTTCCCCCTTGACTTTCATGGAAAGCTGATTGCAAACAGCAGTCACATAATCATAGAGCACTTAGTAAGAGAGGTAAAACTAAACCGATCGCTAAGCACCCAAAATATTATCATGTGACCGGGGGGGATGTCACATGACATTTTACAAAAGTTGGAAGTTCCATACAAACTGTAAAGCCTGTTTCAAGGCCACCAATAATTACAATTGTTAAATGACAAATTGTAAGTAGAGGACTACATATACCCATCTCCTCCCACTTATGACTGTATGACTGTAACTTTGTTGCTTGTATCCTTAAGCTTTATGTTGACTGTATCCTAATATGATTTGATTGCTTATTTGTTCCCTATGACTATCATTAAGTGTTGTACCTTATGATTCTTGACAAATGTATCTTTTCTTTTATGTACACCAAGAGCATATGCACCAAGACAAATTCCTTGTGTGTCCAATCACACTTGGCCAATAAAGAATTCTATTCTATTCTATTCTAGTAGAGGGCAAGTACTGATTGCCAACAGTAGGTGTTAATTTGGACAACTTTGGCATATAAATATATAGCATCTTTAATGGATGGACAGTATTAGAAACTAAATATACTAAATCTCTGATATCTCTGGAAACAATTACATCAGTTAGAAAGTTATGGAATGAGATGGAATGAAAAAAATTGGATGGAAGTGGTGATATTGACTTTCGACCAACTGATAGGGGTTGAAGTTGAATGTTTAACATATTTTGTGTTAAGAGATACATGAATATCATCTATCAGGTATAACCCAATGGCAATATTAACAATTATAACTTTTGTTAACAACATTCACCAGCAGCATTTTCAGCTTATGAGACATCTGAGAAACTAGAAATGCTTAATTTCTTTAAAATTAAAAACCTTACTGCTAATTTATAGTTATTTGTTATCAATAATTCAAATTGAATGAGTGCAATAAATAGAGATTCCTGTATTGCCTGCACAATGAAAGAGTGTCTTCTATTCTATTCTAACTTCTATTGCAAGAGTATCAATCAATCTCAAATTATCACTCATATAGCAAAAATAATATTTTGAAAATATTGGATTCCATTATGTTTGTATATAAAAGGACAGTCAAAAGCAGCATTATGTTAACAATATAATAGTAAGGATAATGTTTCTTTAACACATCTGTTTCTCCAATTTTCTATACTTATAAAGATTTGGGAGTAAGATTTGGGATTATACAAATGTACTTCTATGACAAAAGTTAACATTTTCAGATAATATTCTTTGGAACTATATACCTAGTACATGGAATTTCACAACCAGACAATGCATATGGATTCTCTCTGCCCTTGTTATGGCCAGAAGACTGGCCATGTTGCTGAATTGGGTTGAGGACCTGGTTGCACTTGCCAACTATAATGGGCAGATTGCTTGTAGATCTAGACTTTGTATGGACAAAGTTAATGCAATATTGGATCCATTTATACAAAATACATCAGGTATTATACATCACCCCAGAATGGAAGGAGAGGGCCAGAGATCAACTTTTGAGGTGCCGGAATTTATTCTTAAAAAATGAGTTGGATGTGGGATATGGTATCCCAAACCAGTATACTACTCCACAGATCAAGGACATATTACATTGCTACTGGGGGCTAAGTGGTTCAGTGTGCTGGATCTGAGGAGTGGGTACCATCAGTTCCCCATGTACCCAGGTGATCAAGAGAAGACAGCATTAATTTGCCCATTGGGGTTCTACAAGTATAATTAGATGCCCCAGGGTTTATTGGAGGCCCAAGCAATGTTCCAGTGATTTATGGAGCAGTCAGAGACATGAACTTGATTGAGGTATTAGGGTATTTAGATGACATCATTGTCTTCGGGGAGATTTTAGAACAACATGAAGAGCGACTGGAGAAAGTCCTGATATAAATCCACAAGGAGGACATCTGAGTTGAGTTGATCTAGGTGAGTGACCAAGCAAGTGACCAGAAGTGGTACTAGACATGCCAAGGGATGGTGGAGGTGAGCTGAGCCAGGTGAGCAAAGACACACGGACAAGCAACAAGAGCGGGTTGATGACCAGAGCAAGGGACGGAACGAGAGATATTGAGATGCCAGGCAGGGAGGAAGCTAATTGCCTGGAGAAAGTGATAGAGGGATCCAACTCTAGTGGCCGTTTCAGGGATAGTGCTACATTTGGAAAGAAGACAAACACACACACACCCATTTTGCTAATCCATGTTTGCATAGACTATGTCTAACATGAAACATTGGACTATCAGTTTTGCAGGATTTAAACTAGGTATTTTCACTACTTTGCCATTGGTCTAGCTTCACAGCTTGTGCTTTCAGAGTATGGTTGAGATCCTATAATTTTTAGAATCCTCAATCTGCCAGTTAATGCTTCAGATGAAGATGATCAAACTATACTAAGAGGTTTCTTAGTGAATTGCAATGGAAATTTGAACTAGTTATGCAGTGGAACTAATTACTAACTAATTACAATGAATTACTAACCAATTACTAACTAATTGCAGTGAAAATTTGAACTAATTATGCTATACAGTGGAAATATGAATTCCCAGTAGGTCTTCAAGTGCATTTTTTCCAAGAGGTTCTATTGAGTATTTTAATAGCTTGGTTTTTAACCAATGGTAAACAAAGTATAAAATGAACAATTCTATCCAAGTATTCCATCTTTCATCTTTGGAAATGGAATCTTTCTTTCTAATCTTTAGAAAGAATCCTTAATTCTTTAATTAAGGACTTTGAGTTAGCCAAATAAACTTAAATGCTTATATCTTTCTCCTTCTCCTACTACTACTATCATATTTTTTCAGACAGATGTAGGGGACTCAACTGGTCTCATATAAAAATATATAGTTATATATATGGAAACTATATGGGAACTAAATGAGCAAAAGAGAAATCCAAATATTTGGCGTGATCACCCTTTGCCTTCAAAACAGCATCAATTCTTCTAGGTACACTTCCACAGTTTTTGAAGGAACTTGGCAAGGTTCCTTCAAAGTTATTCCAAACATTTTAGAGAACTAACTTCTGTGGATAGAGGCTGATTCAAATCCTTCTGTCTCTTCATGTAATTCCAAACAGACTCAAAGATGTTGAAATTAGGGCTTTGTGGGGACCAAATCATAACTTACAGGACTTCTTGTTCTTCCTTATACTGAAGATAGTTCTTAATGACATCGACTGTATGTTTGGTGCTGTTGTCCTGCTGCAGAATAAATTTGGGGGCCAATCACATGCCTTCCTGATAGTATGATATGATGTAAAAGTATCTGCCTGTATTTCTCAGCATTGAGGACACCATTGATCCTGACAAAACCCCCAACTCTATTTGCAGAAATGCAGTCCCAAACTTATAAGGAACTACCACCATGTGGTAAATAAACCTCCACTGTTGCCTACAGACACTCATTATTGTACCACTCTCCAGTTCTTTGGTAAACAAACTTCCTCCTGCTATAGCCAAATATTTCAAATTTTGACTCATCAGTCCATAGCACCTGCTGCCACTTTTCTGCATTCCAGTTCTTATTTTTTTGTGCATAGCTGAATTACTTAGCCTTGTTTCCACATTGGAGTTATGGCTTTTTCGCCACAATTCTTCTGTGAAGACCACTTCTGGCCAGACGTCTCCAGACAGAAAATAGGTGTACTTAGTCCCACGGATTTCCACTAGTTCTGTGTTGACAGCACTGCTGGACATCTTTCGATACTGAAAGGAAGTAAGCATGATATGTCTTTTATCTGCTGCATTAAGTTTCCTTAGCCGTCCACTGTATTACCGTCCTCAACGTTGCCCATTTCTTTGTGCTTCTTCAAAAGAGCTTGAACACCACATTTTGAAGCCCCAATCTGCTTTGCAATCTTTGCCTGGGAGAGGCTTTCCTGATGTAGTATCACTACCTTTTGTCTTGTTCCTGTGCTCAGTTTTGCCATGGTGTATGACCTGAGACATGAAACTGTCTTCCACAACTTCACCTTAATAGCAGTTTAGCCGTTTCTCACCAGCCTCGTATGCAACTGCTTCTGTTTCAGTTAATGACTGTGTTACAATTTATATATGAAATTGTTGATCATTAGCACCTGCTTGGGATAATTGGCTAATCATACGTCTGACTCTAATTCTATAAAATCCCTGACTTTGTGCAAGTGTGCAAGTGTAAGAACTAATGCTGTTTTGAAGACAAAGGGTCATCACACCAAATATTGATTTGATTTGGATTTCTCTTCTGTTCATTTCCATTTTGTGAACTGATAAAAATAAACTATTAACATTTTTTCTGAAAACATTCTTAATTTACAGCATTTTTGCACAACTGGTATTTTGCAAAAAAAAAACTCTATACAAAAATAAAATGAAGCAATGGAGTACTTCTAGAAAAACTGGTAAAATACAAAATTGCTAGAGTAAAAATCCCATTTAAATCAGATCAAATCACTTTCACCGCAAAAGAAAAAACTGTCATGCCACCAGTTTTCTTGCGCCAAAAGAAAAAGTATTTTAAAACTCTGGAATAAATTGATGAAACTTTACATTTATAATCAAGCAAAAGGGTATAAAGCAAATCGACATTCAGCCAGGATATTAACAATCAGATGTCAAAAAGTGAAGTTAAAAACATAGGCACACCTATAAATCCAAGCAGCGACTGGAAAAGATGGAGACCCAACCACTCCAGTCATTCTTACCAAGAATTGTAATCCTCTAGAATAGATTCTCTGCCCATGATCATCCGAGGATAGTCATGGGTCATTCCTAGTTACTTCTCCATTTAAATCTGGGGAGCATGCTGCCAAAGAACCAGTTTTGGTAACAAAGTCAGCTGTTTGTTGGCAGGGAGAAAAAAATGCTTCACTGCTCAGAAGGCTATTTTCTGGGAATCCTCAGGCAAAATTTATTTTATGGGAAAACCAACTTTAAACATTGGGAGAAAGATGGCAATATGAAAAAAAATGGATGGAAGTGGGAAAATTGACTTTAGACCAACTGATAGATGATGAATTTTTAATATACTCAGTATTTAAGAGATTATCAGAGGTATCTATAAGATGGCAATATTTACAATTCCAACTTTTGTTAACAGCATTACCTAGCAGACTTTTCAGACTCCGACACACCTGACATACTAAAACAACTGGTTAATTCTTTTAAAACTAAAACTTATACCATTAAGTTTACAAATATGAGTTATCACTAAATCAATTTGATATGCAGATGTTAAAAAATGAGGGGAATAAAAAATTAGAGGGTCTTGTATTGCCTAGAGTCTAGACAATGGAAGAGTGTGTTAACTTCTACCAGAATGTCAATCAACTTCAAATGATTACTTATACAACAAAAATTAATATTTAGAAGTTATTGGATTCTGTTATGTTTGTATAGAAAAGGACTGTCAAAAACAACATTATTGTTTTATTATTATATTGTGTTAGGGATGCAATAATAAGTATAGTGCATCTTTTAAAATATATTTCTATAATGCCCTGTACTTTAATCTTAAGGTCCCTCAAACGGCAAGTTAATGCTTCAAATAAAAGTGTTCATACTGCATAATGAGTTTTCTTAGTGAATTCTAATGAAAGTTTGAACTAATTATGCATAGAAGCTATACAGTGGAAATATGAATTCCCAGTAGGTCCTCAAGTGTATTTTGCCAGGAGATTTATTGAGATTTTAATAAATTGGTTCTTAACTAATAGTAAACAAAGTATAAAATGAGAAATTCTATCCAAACGGTCTATCTTTCATCTTTTGAAATGGAAGCTTTATTCCAAATCTGGTAAGTTATTTAACTGAGCACTTCTAGTTAGTTGAATAAACTGTTAAATGCTTATATCTTTCTTTTCCTCCTCCTCCTCCTCTTCATCATATTTTTTTTTCAGACAGATGTACTGTCTGGTTTGATATAAAAATCCAGTTGTCAACTGGTTTGATATAAAAATATTGTTCTGTGTTTCACTTATAATTCTCTTGTCACCCAAACTCCAAAAGCTTCTTCATGATACTTTGTGTGAATTAAATCTCTCGTAGTACATGAAGAATGAAGTTCATGAGTCAAGAGATAGTTCCTTTTTTCTTCTAGCTTATTAGTAGGGGCTTTAGTGGTTCATCCTATAAATTGTGCATTGAAGCAAAGGGTTGCTTACAGTATCTCCTTAATCAATATATGTTATTTATGATATACATAATAAACGCATCCATATTAAAATCCAATTAATCCATGACATTCTTCGAAAAAGTATTTCATCTTAGAAAAAGAAATACTAGATGGAACTGTGCTGCAGGACAAGGCTATAATGTACATTAATCAGCGAGTACTAGAATGTAATAGAAAATACATTTTAGTAAGAAGTCTACATTCTTTCCCACAGAGAAATACTTCCTATAATATGCAGAGAAATGATGATAGGTATGAAACTATTGTTTGTTAATTGACATTGCACTCCTATGTAATAGTGTGCACAGTCTCCAAAGCAACTATGTACTTTGAAAAGAGCATATTTATCAAGAGCCCACAATTCAACAAGCGCATATATACAAAAAGGAGTAATTCTGCTTTCCAAGCAAACAACTTGTTTTTAGTTTGGTTTTTCTTAGTCTCCTCCCTTGGGTATTCTCAGACAATCTGACAGTACTAATATTGCTATAAGGTTTTCCCTCTATTTTTATTCTATCAGTGGGAAATAAACAATGCAGACAAATCAAACCACTGTGACTGAGTTCATCCTTGTTGGATTCATGGACCACCCAGAGCTTCAGATCCCCCTCTTCATTTTCTTTCTGCTCATCTATCTCATCACACTGGTGGGAAACACTGGGATAATTATTCTAACCAGAATTGATGCTAGGCTTCATACCCCCATGTACTTTTTTCTTAGAAATCTCTCCATTGTAGATGTTGGTTATTCTACCGCCATTGCCCCCCAATTGTTGACAACATTTGTGATACAACATTCAACCATTTCCTTCACAGGATGCACCACACAATTCTTCTTTTTTGCTGTGTTTGTGACCATTGAAGGTTGCCTTCTGGCTGTGATGGCATATGATCGCTTCACAGCAATCTGCAACCCATTGCTCTATTTTGTTATCATGTCAAAGAAGTGTTGCATCCTCTTAGTCACAACCGTATATGTCTGTGGCTTTGCAAGTTCAACAATCCAGACCATATTTATTTTTAGTTTGGATTTCTGCAACTCAAATACTATTAATCATTTCTTCTGTGATGCTCCTCCAATACTTCAATTGTCTTGTTCAGATACACAGATTGCTCATTTTGTGCATTTTATTTTATCCACTGCAATTACACTGACAACTTTTCTGGCTGTTTTGATCTCCTACATTGCCATTGTTATTGCTATCCTGAAGATCAGCTCTGCCCAGGGAAGATATAAAGCCTTCTCCACCTGTGCCTCCCATCTCACCACTGTGACTATTTTCTTTGGAACCATCATCTTCATGTATATACGACCTGGCTCCAATTTCTCATTGGATAAAGACAAAATCATATCAGTCTTTTATACTCTTGTCATCTCTTCACTTAATCCACTCATCTACAGTCTGCGGAACAAGGAAGTAAAGGATGCATTTAGCAGAATGCTAGACAAGATAATATTGTTGAAATAAAAATGATATAAATGTGACTTCCTTCATGTCAAAAAAGAAAGCCATTGTTGTATTTCTCTTTGAATGCTTGATAATATTTTTGAACAGGTGAGAAAGGAGCTGAAATTACATATAGGCTACTCAAAAGAATAAATGAATTTTTTTAAAAAAATAAAAGGACAAAATGTTTTTAAATAGAAGAAGAATATTTTTTATTAATCAAAACAAACTTATGTTTGAATGTTTTTCTATGTAAATGCACGTACAGTATAGATAGAATGATTGAAGTGCAAAAGAATGTGTCAAAGTCAATCATCTGATCATAAAAATTTAAATGCAATGTGTATGGAGATGTAATTCAGATGTAAAATTCTTTATTCTTTTGTTTGCACCAAAGTGTATGGAATTGGTGAAATGTCTGTGTCAATTAATTAGTAAAGTGCAAGATATATGTTCAGTGTTGTTTAATTGCTCTCATTTAAACTGCTTCAGTCAATTTTAGCAACATTCCCTCAAAATACCTTATAATGAAAATGGAAGGACTTTATGGATTGTAGGACTTCTGTTCCAAGACCATCATGACTTAATACAGGTATTCAATGATCAGTCATAAGTCAAATATTATATTTATGGTGAAGTATTAAATACTGGATGCCAATCATCCCAAAGGTGCTTTTTCAGGAGGCAACCGGACTTCCTTGTTTTTTCCTTTTGAAGACATTGCTTCTCATCCAAGAAGCTTGGATGAGAAGCGAAATATCTTCAAAAGAAAAAACAAGAACGTCCAGTTGCCTCCCAAAAAAGCACCTTTGGGACAACCATCACCTGGATGACTGAGAATCTCTACAGACTTTTATTAGAAGCCAACAATTGGTGTTTTCTTTTCTTTTTTCAATTTTTTAATTCTATTCAAAAGTAAGTTAAAATACAGAACTCCCCAAAAAATCCAAAAAACCCCAAAGAAACAAAAAAATCAAAACACAAAACTTTTAAGCCATTAAAAAGGTGCATTAAAAAACAACACATATACACATATTATCCCCCCCAATTGAATACTGATTAATACATTACTACAATATTAATTCCTACCCTTTTCAAAACAAGCCCTTTCCCCAATTTTTTAAACTAGTAAACTATTTGCAAAATATTGCTCTGTCTCTATATTAATATCAATTCACACACACACACACACACACACACACACATCACTACCCATAGCTTCCCTGCCCCCTTGGATCTGGACACTGAGGAGCCAATGCAATTGGACCAGCCAGACAAGCCCCTGGAGCAGAAGAAGGGCAAAGGCACAGACAAGTTCTAAGTGCCAAGTTCCCTTGAGAACTCAGACTTTGAAGACACAATGCAGGAGAGGGAAAGCAGCATAGAAGAACTCATGGAAGAGGAGTGGGGCCAAGATGGTGGGGTGGATGCTGTAGGAGATGTGATGGCTGAGCCCAAGGGAGGGGTCAAACACATCATCAGTCATGAGTCCGTTTGTGCCTAAGAACTAAGTCCAGCCCACCTTGATTGTGATTGTGATCTTGGCACCAGGGACCACATTTATGGCATAATCACAGTCTGTGCCAGGGGAGGACTGAGACTTCTTCTTCTCCAAAAACATCAGCAATGTCCACGCATTTACTTGGCAGATTGGGGATCTTTCTGTTAGGTTTCAGGGAGGGCAGGTGGGGGAGGGGGGTTCAAAGGGGCAATTGCAGTGAGAAAGGCATTGATAGCTGTCGAAAGCTATAGACTAGTTCCTCCAATTAATAATGGGATCATGGTGTTTTAACCAAGTGGTCCCCTGCACCAGTAGAAGATCGCTGTGGTCAGCCAGCAAAAGGGTTGACGTTTCAGAATATTGATTTATTGTCAATTGCAAAGGCCCTGTGGTGTGAGTGATGGGGCTTGCTTTTAAATTTTGGCTGCTGGCAATGGAGATTTCAGAGGAACATTGGGGATCTTTCTGGATTGTGGCTAGCCATTGCCACAGAATCTATCAAAACAGGGATGGTTGTTTCCTGACCCCTGGGAAGTTTCAGGATAGAATCTGATTTTATTAACTTACCTGAGTGTGAAAGTAATTGAGTCTCATTCAATTACTTTCAATTACTTGGGAAGGATATTGCAAAATCTCCATTCCCACCCCACTCTGGGGCCAGCCAGAGGTGGTATTTGCTGGTTCTCCAAACTACTCAAAATTTCCACTACCGGTTCTCCGAACTGCTCAAAATTTCCACAACCGGTTCTTCAGAACCTGTCAGAACCTAATGGATTTCACCCCTGGTGTCCCCCCATATGTAGTCATGGAGGGGGATGCTTTTCTCATTTCCTTGGCCTTGGGGCTTGGTGTCCAGGTGGTGAGTAGTAGAGACATTACTGGGCTGGCTGTTGCCTCTTCTGAGAGGTTTACTAAGGCGATTCTTAACCATGTGGCCAAGGTCTCTGCAGTAGAAACAATGGGTGAGCTCTCTGTGCCATTGCCATTCTTCTGCTCCAGAGCCTGTGTGGCCACTCCTATTCAGCATTCAAATCCAAGGGGACAGGGAGGCTTGGGATAGTACGGGAGGAGGCAGCTTTGGAAGCGGCTGTCTGGGGATGCCAAAAAAATGTTCTGTGAGTCGAGACTCAGCTGTTATAGTGGCTCAGCAGAGTCTTGTAGATTGTGGAGTATCAGTTGTGTGATTAAGGCCTTGTTGAGCCCACTCTTTAATTGTGCTCTTAAGGCTGACTCATTCCAATCCAGATCTGCTGCAAGGAGCTTGAAATCTTCAACATGTGCTCTCATGGAGTTGTTGCCCTGGCAGAGCTGGTGTATACATTATTCAGCAGTTTCTATCTGAATAGGCTCTCCAAAATGTTCTCTAAATCTAGTAAGGAAGTTTGGGAAATTGCCCAGTATGGGGTCATTGCTCTCAATGACTGGAAGTGCCCGTTTGGCAGTGGAGTTGATTAAAAGACTGAGGATGAAGGAAATCCTCGATCTGTTTTTTGGACACTCCCCTAGACAGGTGCCAATAAATACTTTGCACTGGGCTAGGAATGTTCCTATCTTATCAGACTCGCCAGTGAATCTCTGTGGTAGGCAGCTGGGGGTCTTGGGGATGAGTGTGGCAGGAGCTGGCAGTTGCACCTTGGTAGCTAGAGTAGATGGTTGTGGCTATGGCAGAATCCATTGTTGAGTCAGGATCTGTACTTGCTGCATCAGTAGTTGAAAACTGGCTGCAAAATTCCTCATTTCATCTTCTATGCTGTCTTGGCATCTGCTGATAGAGTGTACATCTGGCTCATCTGCTACAGCTGCAGATCAGGGGTTGGGAGTCATAGCTCGGGTATTCCGGAGTCCGTGAAAATTTTGGTGAAGTGGAGTAGTTCAGGTTATTGTCAAGCATCAGGGAAATCAGAAAATCCAGGCAGTTCAAATGAGTATAAAGGTATTTGTTGTAAACTTAAGCTCTCTACAAGAATCTGAACTACCAATGGTCAAAGCAAAGAAAATTGGTGACCCCTCCCTTGATTTCAGCCTGTTCATCTCCTGCAGCTAATACGGCCAGGAGAATAAATATGGAAGCCAAAGGAAATATGTCCAGATAGACAAATAATGACTAGGAACATTTGGAAAAACCCCATGTTACCAGTCCATGTTTGGATAGACTAAACCTAACTTGCAACCTTGAACTGCCAATTCTGCATGATTTGAAAGATATCTTCACTACTTTGCCACTGTTAGTTTGACTTCATTGCTCATACCTTCAGAGTATGATTGAGGTTCTTTAATCTATACATCCCTCATCTGCAAGTTAAAGTTTCAAATAAAAGTGATCAGACAACATAATAAACTAATTATGTGCCATACCTATATAATGGAAATGTGAATTCCCAGTAGGTCCTCAGGTGTATCTTGCCAAGGGTCATATTGAGCAGTTTAATGATATGTTAATTATGTCAACTGAGATTTTCATGGACCTGGTTTTTAACCAATGATTTAAAAAAGTATAAAATTAGCAATTCTATCCCAATGTTTCATCTCTCTTCTTTGGAAATGCAGTCTTGACTTCTAATCTGGTAAGTTAATTAAGCACTTTTAATACCCAAATATACTGTTAAATATTTATACCTTCCTCATCTTCACCCTCACCCTCATTCTCCATCAGATTTTTGAAGACAAATGTGGGAATATTCAAATGTCCTGATGTAAAAATAATGATGTGTATTATTTAGAATGTTCATGTTACCCAAACTCCAGAAGCTTCTTCATGATGCTTTGTGAAAACTAAATCTCTTATATATATTACATGCAAAAATACAGAATGAAGTTCATGAGTCCACAGTAGGTACCTTCCTTCTTCCAACTTACTGTGAAGAGATTTATTATTTATATATTAAGCCAAATGGTAACATAGACTATGTCCTCAGTTTATTTTTTATTACTTTATGATATATTGACATATGTATCTTGAAATGGACAACATATACAAACTCCTGCTTAGCTGTAGTGATCAGAACTTTGCTTGTTGATATGAAGCTATCTTGTTGCTAGTGGAGTAGTATATTGCATTCACTTAAAATTATTTCTACTTGGAAACAAAATATTAGATGGACCTCTGCTGCAGGAAAGGGCTTTACTGTAATTTGTTCAGCTACTTTCAAATTCCCTGAACGAATTGTAAATGTAATGATTATATCTCACCAACAGGAATTCATTTCAGAGGTCAGTTTGATAAATATTGGTGCATAGTAGATGCTGATTATTGTTCCACAGAACACTTCCTGCCAAAGTTGATTACACTTCTTGCTGAGGACTATAGGAAACAATTATGTCCAGTTTTGGTCACCATAATGCAAAAAAAGATGATGAGACTCTAGAAAGAATGCAAAGAAGATAAACAAAGATGATTAGGGGATTGGAGACTAAAACATACAATGAATGGTTGCAGGAACTGGGTATGTCTAGACTCTAGGTTAATGAAGAAAAGGAATATGGGGGGGGGGGTGACATGACAGTAACCTTCCAATATCTGAGGGGCTGCCACAGAGAAGAAGGGGTCAACCTATTGTCCAAAGTATCTAAGAGCAGGACAAAAAGTAATGTGTGGAAGATAATTAAAGGATCTAACCTAGGAGAAATTTCTTGACAGTGAGAATAATTAATGAGAGGCTTGCCTCAAGAAGTTGGGTGTGCTCCATCACTGGAGGGTTTCAAGAAGAGTTTGGACAACAATTTGTCTGGAATGGTACAGGGGCTTCTGCTCAAGCAGTGGATTGGACTAGAAGACCTCCAAGGTCCTTCCAAATCTGTTATTCTATATTCTGTAAATAAATCCACAATTCATCACAGAGTGTTGAATCACTCTGACCTTCTTCGGAGAGTACTAGAAAGCAATAGAAAACACATTTTAGCAAGAAGACCACATTCTTTCACGCAGATAAATCCTCCTAAAATTTGCAAGATGATGGTAGATATGACTCCATCCTTTGCCGATTGACATTACAGGTCTGTGTAATGGCATGCATGCATGGTATTTTCAAAACAGCATATTGATCAAGACAACAACAGTGAGCACTCATGCTTTCCAAGCAAACTGTTCCTTTTTAGTTTGGGGTTTTCTTAGTCCTTTCCTTTGGGCATTCTCAGACAATCCAACAGTTATAAGGTTTTCCCTCTCTTTTTTATTCTATCAGAGGGAATAAACAATGCAGATAAATCAAACCACTGTGACTGAGTTCATCCTTGTTGGATTCATGGACCACCCAGAGCTTCAGATCCCCCTCTTCATCTTCTTTCTGCTCATCTATCTCATCACTCTGGTGGGAAACATTGGGATAATCATTCTAACCACAACTGATGCTAGGCTTCACACTCCCATGTATTTTTTTCTTAGAAATCTCTCCATTGTAGATATTAGCCTTTCTACCACCATTGCTCCTAAATTGTTGACAACCTTGGTGATTGAACATTCAACCATTTCCTTCACAGGATGCACTACACAATTCTCTTTTTTTGTCATCTTTGTGACCACTGAAGCTTGCCTTCTTGCTGTGATGGCATATGATCGCTTCATAGCAATCTGCTACCCATTGCTGTATTTTGTTGTCATGTCAAAAAAGCTTTGCATCCTCTTAGTCACAGCTGCCTATGCTTGTGGCTTTGTAAATTCAACAGTGCACACCATAGTTATTTTTAGCTTGAATTTCTGCAACTCAAATACTATTAATCATTTCTTCTGTGACGTTCCTCCACTTCTTCCATTGTCCTGCTCAGATACACAGATTGCTCACTTTGTGAATTTCATTTTATCCACTGCATTCGGAGGAACAACTTTTCTGACTGTTTTGATCTCCTACATTGCCATTGTTGTTGCCATCCTGAAGATCAGCTCTGCCCAGGGAAGATATAAAGCCTTCTCCACCTGTGCCTCCCATCTCACCACTGTGACCATTTTCTTTGGAACCATAATCTTTTTTTTAATAAAAAAGTTTTTATTGGTTAAGAATATACAATATTATAGTTTACAATATGTTGAATTTTCAATATCTTTATATAAAGATATTTCCATTATTATTTTCTTTTTTTAATTTCTCACACAACAGACATTATTATCTTAAATCAAAACAAACAACCAGGTTATATAAAAATTATATAAACAAAAAAAAGAGTGTTATACAAAATACAATAAAAAAGAGAGAGAGAAAAAAAGTCAATTAAAAAAACCTTAAACAATAGATTCCCCTCCTTTCTTCATTTCCTAGTTCTGGCTCTTAAAACCATGGTCTGGCCTCCCTCCCCCTCCCGGGCCGCAACAGCTCCGTCCGCCTCCGCTCCTTGATCATCTAATACTTCCCCCTCTTCGGCTCCTGTATCTTCTCCACCTAGGAAGGATTTATGTTGGTCAAAAAAAGCCTTAGCTTCCGTTACATTATTAATTTTCTTCTTACTGTCCTCCCAAAAAATCATCAAACCCTCCGGAATCAGCCACCTAAAACCTACTCCCTTGAGGTACAGCTTATTTGATAAAAAATAATATTTTCTTCTTAATTCTCGTACCTGTCTGGGAATCTGTTTCAGGATGGTGATCTCCTTGCCCCTGTACACCAGCGCCCCCAGTCTTTGTTTTCTCAATATCTCATCTCTCAGTTCCCTTCTCACAAATTTAATATGAATCTCTCTTGGTAGATTATGTAAAATTGCAAATTGTGAGTTTACTCTGTACACCAAGTCCACATCCCTTCCAATAGACTCTAAATCTCTTTCTAAAAATTCACCCAACATTTTAACCATCACTTCTCTCAAATTTTCCTGGTCAAATTGTTCCACGTTTTGGAACCTGAGAAAATAAGACATCTTATCCAATTGTAAGGTTAACATTGCATTTCCTCTCCCATCCTCCACCTTCTGGAGTGCCCGTACCTCCCCCTCCAGACCCCCCATCTTCTTCTTGTTTTGCTCTGCCAGCTGTTGAACATCATTTAAATCTTTTTTCATAAGTGTCATTTCAGATTTAATTTCAGATAATCCTTTTTGGACATCATCTAACTTGTCCAACTTCTGGTCCAATATTGCCAGTCTTTCCAAAATTTTCCCCATGTCAGTTGCTGCTGATTTGTGGCCCTTAGCCATCTTAGATCAGTAGAAGATGAGAAATCAAGGGCAAACCTCCAGAGAAGAAAGAGGGATTAGCAATCAAAGTAATTTTTCAACTGTCCACCAGTGGGCGCTCACAGGAGCAACGAGTCCGAAGTGTAGAGTAGGTCAAACAGGAAGCCAGAGGAGAATGTTGTCTTCAATCATAAATAAAGAAGCAGGAAGTCAGACCGCCACCATTGCTTGCCGGGGGGAGGGGCCACCAGACCTCTCCAAGAAACTCTGCCACAGCCATCCTCCAAGGAAAAGTCAGAAAGGTAAGGGATTTCACCCCATCTCCTTCCCCCTAGTTTTCTGCCACGGCACCTTTCCAGCTACAAGGGGGGGGGAACTCCAACCCCCCCCTCTCGCCTCCAGGATGCCTGCTCCACTCTGCAATCAGTCAGTACAGTCCGTTGTGCCTTCTTAGGTAGCACCGGTCCCCTTAGGCGCTGTGGCGCCTCCGCGGCCTCGAAAAAAAGCCGCCGATCGCCTCCCACCCCCTCTGGAGCCTCGGGCGCGCCAGCATCGGCCTCCCGGCCCCTGGAAGTGAGGCAGGGGACCCCTGGCGAGCCGCCCTCAAACGGCAAACGCCCCAATAATGGGGCGCTTGGCCCAAAGGGCCTCCAGATGGGGGGGATCAGACTCTGGGGCCAGAGCTAGCCCGATCAAAGTCTGTCGCCAAGGGAACCGGAAGCGGTTTTTTGGAACCATAATCTTCATGTATGTAGGACCTGGCTCCAGTTTCTCATTGGATAAAGACAAAATTATATCCGTCTTTTATACTCTCATCATCTCCTCACTTAATCCATTCATCTATAGTCTGCGGAACAGGGAAGTGAAGGATGCAATTAGCAGAATGCTAGACAAGATAACATTGCTGAAATAAAAATATTGCTTCCTTCATATTTAAAAAAGAAAGCCATATTTGTATTTTTGTGTGGAAAATGCTATTGACTGCTTGATAATATTTGGAGCAGGCGAGAAAAGAGTTGAAATTGCATCTAAGGTACCAAAACAATTCAAAAAGAAAAAAAGGACAATGTGTTTTTACACAGACCCAAAAGATAAATAATTGTTTTTATTAATCAAAACAAATCAAATTATGTGTGAATTTTTTTCACTGTGTAAATGGATGTGTAGTATGGACAGAAGAATGTGTCAAAGTCAACCATTTGATTGTAAGACAAAGTTTCACTGGAATCTGCATTTCCATGTAATTAAAATGTAAAATTCCTTGTTTAATTGGCACTGAGGTGGATGAAACTTATAGAATGTTTATGTCAATTAATTGATAAAGTGCAACATGTATTTCAGTTTTGTTTAATTAGTCTCAGGTAAACTGTTTCAGTCAATTTTACAATATTCCTTCAAATACCTTATAATGAAAATGGGAAATGGTTACCAAACAATATTAATTACAAAGCAGAAAGATATTTTTAAAGGTTCTTTGAATTAAAAAGTTGACAGAGGAATCAAAATCTGTTGATGATTGAGAACACAAAGATGGCCACTAGCAATGGATATTCATCCAAAAACGATGACTTGGAAATTCTTTTTCAAACTAAGGCCCACCTAAAGGCAAGCAGAAAGAGAATGCTTCTCTCTGTGTTATCTTCCCTCTCTCCCCCATTTTTTTCACCTCAAAATGATCCTTCTGAAACTATTTTTTATCTCCAAGAAGGAGAGATGTGAGCTACAAGAAAGATAACAGAGTTGGAAATAATCGATTTATATTGGATTTGTCATTATTCCTCTTTTGTTTGGAATTATGGGATATGTAGTTCGGTGAAGAGTACAAATCTCACGTAAAAAAAAAATTCCAAATATTCCAAAATATTCCCCCCAAAAATATTCCAAATTATATTTCCTTGGTCAACCCGTCAAAGCCATCCAGGTTTGTGATATAAGCCCAGTGCTAAAATGTAGCTAAAATGTTTTTGATTATATTTTCAAATGTCAATAAAGGAAATTGTGAATAGCGTGATAGATTTTAATGTTTTTGGATTAAGTTCTGCCTTGTAGCACTGGAGGCTGTCTCCTGGCTGAACTCTGTAAACTCAGGTATGTTCAGAATTTGAACTCACAATCATATCTAGTCTTAGATCTATAGTGATTTGATGGAACTTCTAGCCATGAATTATATTTCCGAAACATACGTAAAAACATACTCAAAAACATACATACATGGCCATCAGTGTTCGTTTGCTTCCTACATAATAGTGCAGCTAGTGTGCAAATAGTGGCTGGCATAAAAAAGCTGAAGCAGGCACATAAGCAGAGTGGACAAAAGCCAAGAATTGTGTCTAAAAGATCCCTTCAGGAGATAATTAAGAAGGAACTAAGGCATTAAGGAACAAAGGAGAACTGTCACCTGAATTAGACAAAAAAAGTTGGACCTGAAAACATGGGAAACTACTTTCCAAATCCCGTCAAGATTTACCAGTCTTGAAAATCAATAAGGCAAGAATAGCTGCCAGTCTTGAAAATCAACACAACAAGGAATAAAAGGGGAATATTTGGGAGAATAAAAGGATCCTGAAGCCTGCCCACTCTTTGAATCATCTTTGGATTCAGAGTTGGCACATTGTGTCTCTCTAGCTAGTGCTTGTCAGCCTAGCTGAGAAGGGTATGGGTAAGTATAGATAAGTGCATGTAGCCATGCAAGAAAGAGAGAGTGTACATTGTAACCAGTAAAGTTTTGCTGTTGTTTTAAATTTATTGGGTCTCCATGTATTCCAAAAAAACAGTTGTCCAATTGAAGCTGATTTGAGTATGACTATTTTCCAGGGCTGCGAGTGTGTGAGTGAGTGATCATAAGCCAGACCTGATAGTGCATGTAACTATACATTCTCCAAAATGTGATCGTGCGACAGCACGAATATAGCATCTTTCTACAACTTCTTATAGCAACCACACATTTTCCCCAAATACTTTGACTTTTACGACATGACTTCTACAATGAGCTTCTTTTATTGATCTGATCTGATTTGATTTGATTTCTATATCCATCGGTCTCAACAAATGACTCGGGGCAATGTAAATTATAAAACATACTATCTGTAACTGTATTACATTACGTTATCTGATATTTTGGATCAGCAACATCAATGGTGTGGTTGATATGGCAATGTCACTACCAAAGCCTCACTGCTTTTGTGTGTAATTGGCAGCTATAAAACCAGCAGGGCTTGGATCACAATTACACATCTGCATCTTACAGATTCTGATCCACAATCTCACAGACACAGGTTAACATTTACAGGTGCCATCATAAAGAACAATGTTAGCTATGTTCATCTATACAGAGCACTATCTTTAAACTAGCCAATCATAGTCTCATAATAGAACATGCAAGTTTTTGACATTTCCAGAACTCTTGATCAAAATGCATCCTACCAAAAGGATAACAACAAACGAACACAATTTAAAAATTAGGTCAGGGTTGTGGTGATAAGGGCTGCAGCTTCAATCATTTCTATGTGAAATTGCAGGCAGACTTATATTACATAATTCTGAATGTCTAATATTACAGAACACCGAAACATCTGACATGTTCCTTTCCTTCTTATGGCACAAAGCGACTATATCTCTGATGTAAACCCGATATATTCCTGATATACTTTTATTATATCAGGAATATATAATAAAATATATAATTTTAATATTATCGACTTTATATCACCGGTTTCAGGAGTGTTATGTTGACCTTTGTTATGTATCTGATCAAAATGCAATTATTTTAAGTTGTGTATTTCAGAAACAGATTACGATATCATGAAACTGGGAAGATCCTCTAAAAATGAGTGGCTGGGAGGTGTGGTTTTTTTTTCCTTGCTGAAGAACAGCTGATTTCTCCACCAAAAGTAGTTCTTTGTTGGCAAAGTGTCACTAGATTGAACTGGAACAATTAGGAATGACTCTAAATGACTCTTGGATGACAGTTTACTTACCAATGAAGAAGAATCTTGATAATTGCAATTCATGGTAAGAACAGCCAGAGAATTGGGTCTCCATCTTTTTCTATCAGCTGATCAGGTTTTTACGCATGTGTTTTAACATTATTTTTTAAAGTTACTTTCTTTTGTTTTTGCCTTACATTTTAAATGTTAAACATCTGAACTAACCTTACCCCAATGCTGGATTATAAATGTGAAGTTTTTTACTCTTTACTACTCCTTTTTTTTTTTCTGGAATAACAAAACACTTTGTTTTATCTCATGGAAGTCAAGATACATGAAGATGTTTTCTTAGGTAATGAAAGTGATCTGATTTACACTGGACTCTTACAGTAAGGAATTTGTTTTACCATTTTTTATAAGCTTTGCTACTTTACCATATTTTATTTCTGAATATTTCTCTGGTCCTTTTTTTTTTCTTTAAGAGACAGGAACTTTCCCTTTTGTCTCATTTATTTATTCTCTATGCTGGGAAAAAGATAGATTTTAAAATCTCAATCCTTCCTGTGGTTAGCTGGTAGTGGTACAGACTGTCCCTGAGAGGAATTGCCTATGTTTTTGGGTTACACTAAAAATGGAAACAACAAAAGTTTTCTGGGAAGCCTTTGAAGGAAGAATACTACTTAATTTATAAGCTCTTTTTGAAAATTTAGATAGGTTCATTGAAGCGACAACAACCATAAATCAATCACCCTGAGGAGTATACTCGGATACAAGCAACAACAGAATTAGATTTGCAGTCAGATGCATTGGAAATTAATCCACTGATGACAGAGTTGAAGGAGAAAAAACTTTGTTGGAAAATTATAGATTTGTTGGATAAGACAGGAAGGACTATGAATCCAAGAGATCCAGAGATATCAGAATGGATCTCTGATGAATTGGACTCTCTTAAGAAAACTCATGGACTATTTGAAAAACAAATACCGTGGAGATATCTACAACACAGATGAATGACTTTGGGGAATGACATGCAATTATATGAAAAAACCCTAATAATAGTTCTAAGAAAAATTTTGATTTCTAAGAATCAATCAAGGATATTTGATCCTAGATGGACCAGAAACAATGACTGTAGTGGATAAGGATGAAAGTGAAGCCATTGCAGAATTAAATACAATAATAGAGTGTTAATAAAGTTAGAGGGGTTGAAACTTTGCTGTTGGTCTTACTTGTTAACTGCTTTTTTTTTTTTTTACAATCGATGTTTGATCAAAACAACAGTATAGTCACCTGGCACCATCACTGACAATTGGGGATGAGACCTTATTTCCCACAGAGAGGGCTCGCAACTTAGGTGTCCTCCTGGATTCACGGCTATCTTTAGAAGAGCACATGACGGCTGTGGCCAGGGGGCCCTTTTATCAGGTTCGCCTGATCCACCAGTTGCATCCCTTTCTGGATCAGGACGCCTTGCGCACCGTCACTTATGCCCTAGTCACCTCCCGTATGGCCTACTGTAATGCTCTCTGCATGGAGCTCCCCTTGAAGAGCACCCGCAGGCTTCAGCTGGTCCAGAATGTAGCCGCGCGGGTGACTATGGGCGCAACTCGTTACGCCTATGTAACACCTTTCCTGCGCACTGGCTCCCGGTGGTCTTCCGGGCGCGATTCAAGGTGTTAGTCATCACCTTTAAAGCGCTCCATGACTTAGGACCTGGGTACCTACGAGACCGTCTTTTGCCACCAATAGCCTCCCACCGACCAGTTTGTTCTCACAGGGAGGGACTACTCAGGGTACCGTCAATCAAATCATGCCGACTGGTGACTCCCAGGGGGAGGGCCTTCTCTGTGAGGGCTCCAACCCTTTGGAATGAACTGCCCCCAGAGATACGGAATATCCCTGATCTCCGTGCTTTCCGCCATGCCCTCAAGACCCTGATGTTCCAACAGGCGGGGCTAAACATATGAACATGTGAATGATCTTTTAAAATGTACACCGCCTTGAGTCCTACGGGAGAAAGGTGGTATAGAAATATAATTAATAAATAATAAATAAAAAAATAAAAAACGTTTTGAAAAAATTAATTGTAGCAGCTTATATATTGTAGACCTGTTTTGCAGGAAGGGATAACTACTATGTTGAAATATATTTATCAGTATTGAACAAGTGGGGACAATATATGTGTATTTTTTTCTCTTTTTTGCCTTGTTTGGTTTTGTTCTGCCTTTGCTTTTTTGGTCTTTGTATTTTAAGTTTTGAATAAAATAAAAAATATTTTAAAAGATATCAATAAATTGATATTTTAATTTCTCTCTATTGAATGACAAAGAATTTGCACAACAAATGCAGCTAGAGACTTCATAATACCTTTATTTTAGTTCAGACACATCAATTGCCTGGATTTTTGAATGGGAATCATGTAAGCCATATATTCCAAGTAGAACTATTGATTATGCATCATGCAAAATAAGATTAAAAATCAAAAAGAAAATAATTTGAAAGATGAATCGAATCTTTTTTGGGCAGAGATGGTTAGATGCCTATCTACAGTTTTGCACAAAGAAATACAGACAAATAAATAAATATGAACTTACTACAACAGCAGAAAAAAAATATGTTAACTTGTTTATGATAGAGCTATTGGGAGAATGGTGAGATCTTGATTAATCATTTAAAGCAAAAGGAAGATTAGGCAATGATTCCAATTATTACAAGTGAAAGAAATGAAATCTATAAAATTTCACTATGCTAACTTCAAGGGCGATTGGGCTGCGCAATGACTGAGGCGAAACTCGGAACGAACAGGTAATGTTTATTAACCAAACAACAGTCACAACAGAAGCAGCCGCGCCAGTTTGACAGCTCCTTTTATACTCGTTGTCAAACAGCTGAGCCAATCAGAACAATGCTTGACTTCCATGCTCTCCACTAGAGGAACGGGCCCGGAGAGGACTTAGAGCACGACACACTGAATATAAACTCTCCATTTTTTTCAACTTTATTCAGAATTATATAGTAAACCAGAGAATTACTGAATGAATGATATAGAGGCTTTTAAAATAAAATTAATATACCACATTTAGATTAAATGCGAACCAACTTTTATTTGTTCCATTATCCTGATGTAGAAATTAAACAAATAACTTTTTAAATGGCAAGTAGTAAAACACCAGGATTAAACAAGTTCCTTATCGAGTGGTATAAAACATATATACCATAGATCTTTTGATGCCCAGAATCTGTCAAGTGTATGAAGATTTACTTGAAAAGGCAATTTTATTAGTGGCATTTAATCACCACACTTATACTAAATTTATATGAAAAGCAGATAAAAGCACATCTAGTGTGCTAATTATCATTCAATTTTATTGATTAATGTTGATACAAAGATTTTAACAGCAGCATTAATAATTATACAGTATGACAGCAAGTCATATCATTTGTTATTAAGAACAATCAAGCAGGGTTTTTAAAACTAGACAACCAGCAGGTAATATCAAATTAGTTTAAGATCTAATAGATTTGAATAAAAATAAAAATAAGGATCTTGTAATCTTATCATGAGATGCTGAAAAAAACTTTGACAAAATTCACAAACATTACATGTTTGCTGCACTAAATATATTTGCATTTCTTTTGGAATTTATAAAATGAATTAAGATATTTATGATGTGTTTTCTCCTACATTCCCACTATTTGGAAGAATTAGACAAGGATGTTCACTTTCGCCCTTGCTTTTTAATATCTATGTGGAAACTCTGGTTTGTGTTATTAGAAACCATAGAGGACCTACAGAGTAGTTTGTAATTCAGTTGAACACAAATTGGTTTTATTTGTAGCTGACATTCCTCTATTTATTTCTTAAACTAACAATTTCAATATTGTTGCAAATAATAGATGCCTTTAGTAAAATAGTGGGGTAGTCTATTAACCAGTCCAAACTGGAATTGATGGCTGAAGATGAAATTTGATTACATTTAAGAAATATTAATTCCATGTTTGTACCAAATCCATTTAGTATTGATGTGTGTATATTTCCATGAATATAACTCAGTAATATGTAACATAAATATATATATATAGAGAGAGAGAGGTTTCTTCAGATATTGATAGTTGGGAATCATTAAAACTAACCTTTTAAAAGTTATCCATTAAACTTAGCTCTCAACATTAATATTATTCCCAGATTAATTTATATTCTGAGAGGAATTCCAGTTTATATAGCTGGAAAATATTTCCAGAAAATAAATTCCTTGTTTCAAAAATTTCCATGGGGTTGTTTGATTCCAAAAATAACTTTACATAAAATGCAATTTCCAACTAATGAGGAAGGATTTGGTTTTCCAAATCTGGAGCTATATCATCATGGTTACCCACAGGTAGTCCTCCACTTATAACCATGATCGGGCCCAGATTCTTGGTTGTTGAGCAGAGCAGTCATTAAGCAAGATGCCATGTGACCACTTCACTCAATAACCACAATCCCGGCTCTCCTGTTGCAATTTTTAATCAGAGCATCATGGAGAGGGCCCAGGTTTCCCATTACAGCCAAGACTCCCAGGCCTTCCCTCTACCCACCAGGAAGAACAATCTCAAGAACAATGATGTCCACTAATGTTTTCACCAGATTTCAGGTTAATTCCCCCAGCATGCCATGAGATTTTTCTTCCTGAGGTAAAATCCCTTGGTGTGCTGAAGGAATGGACCTTAAATCTGGTGAAAAGCTAGTGAACACCATCATTCTGGAAGGCTCAGAATGCTGGCATTTGCTAGTGTTTTCACATAATTTGAAGTTCATTGCTCTAGCACATGGCAGAATTTTTCTTCCCAGCATGGAGGGGAGAATAATGTCCCCTCCACTAGATATCCTCTCTATCAGCTTCCCCATTGACTTTCTGGGGAAGCTGGCAGAGAATATTGCAAATGGTGATCACATGAATGCAGGGTTCTTGGAAACCAGTTTGTCAAGCACACAAAATGTGATCATTTGATGGGGGTGGTGATCACATTTATAACAGCTAGAACAGAGGTGGGTTTCAGCAGGTTCTGACCAGTTCTGGAGAACCGGTAGCGGAAATTTTGAGTAGTTCGGAGAACCAGTAGTAAAAATTCTGACTGCCCCAGTCCCCATCTATTCTCTGTCTCCGAGTCCCAGCTGATCGGGAGGAAATGGGGATTTTGCAGTAATCTTCCCCTGCTATGCCCACCAAGTCATGCCACGCCCACCAAGCCACACCCACAGAACAGGTAGTAAAAAAATTTGAAACTCACCACTGAGCTAGAAGTGCTTTATGGATCATAGAACATCTGTTCCAAGGGTGTTGATGGAATACAGTTATTCAATGATCAATCATAAGTTGAAGACTACATTTATGGTGAAGCATTAAATATTGGAAGTCAATATCTGTTGTTAATTTTCTGACTTGGACAACCTTGAAATTTATATATGTAGCATCTTTGGTTCAATTGACAGTATTAGGAGGTAAACATACTAAATCTCTGAATAGCTCTGGAAACAATTATGTCAGTTAGAAAGTTATGGAGTTGAATGTCTAACAAAAAAAATTAAACCCTTTTCCCCATACCAAACTGATTTTATGGGGAAAGCCAAATTAAAAGATGCAAGAAAATGGTGATTTGGAAAAATTGGAGGAAAATAGAGGTAGGGCTTTGGATCAACTGATAAATGATGATTTTCTAACACATTCTATGTTAAGAGGTAAATATCATCTATCAGATATAACCCAAAGAGAATATTTAAAATTCCAACTTTTCTTAACAACATTGATCAGCAGCATTTTCAACTTCAGAGACATCTGAGGCATTAGAATTGCTTAATTTCTTTAAAACTAAAAAATGTAGTACTGGTTTCTATAGCTATTTGTTATCAATAAATCAGTTTGATATGCTGATGCTAAGAAATGGGTGGAATAAGAAATTAGAGGTGGAAGAATGGAAGAGTGCCTTGACTTCTATAGCAAGAGTGTCAACAGAGTATAAATTCTGATATATCCAACAGAAAATAATATTTAGAATTTATTGGACTCCATTGTGTTTTGGCAGTAGAAAAGGACTGCAACAAACAGTATTATGTTGGAGATGTAATGATAAGGATACTACTTCTTTAAAACATATGTTCCTACAATGTCCCATACTTAGAAAGTTTGGGGAGAAAGTAGTGGATTATATAAATGTGATTCTACGACAAAAGTTAAAATTTTCAGAAAATATTCTTGTGAATTACATATCTGGTGCATGAAAATTTGACAATTGGACAATGTAAATGGCTTCTCTGTGCCATTACTAATTGTATCACTCAATGGATGACCTGATTGCATTTGCCAACTATGGGCGATTGCCTATGATATAGACTTTGTATGGAGAAACATAATGCAACATTGTATCCATTTATTCAAAATATAGCAGGTTAGAAAAAGAAAGAAAACATGATAGTTATATAAATGTATTAGCAATACCGTATATATGTGCTTGAATAATAATTGTACTGCATGACTATATGTAGAAATATAACTGCATGCCCAGATAGAAAAATCAGGAAAATTTGGAAGGAAGACAAAACCCCCATATTGCCAGTCCACGTTTGGATAGACAATGTATAGCATACAAAGTTGGATTGTCAGTTCTTCATGATTTAAAACAGGTATTGTCACTACTTTGCCATTGTTGGTTCCACTTCATTAACTGTGCCTTCGTAGTAAGATTGAGGTCCTTTAATCATTATATCCCTCAATTTGCCACTTAATGCTTCAAATAAAAGTGATCAAACCCCATGATGAAGTTTCTTTGTGATTTGCAATGTGAATTAATTATGCACAGCAACTATACAGTGGAAATATGAATTCCCAACAGGTCCTCAGCTATAAGTTGCCAAGAATCGTATTGAACATTTTAATGATATGTTAATTACTTCAACTTAGAGTTTCATGGGCTTGGTTTTTAACTGATAAACAAAATATAAAATGAGCAGTTCTATCCCAATGTTTCATCTTTCATCTTTGAAAATGAAATCTTGATTCTAAGCTGGTAAGTTCTTCAATTAAGCAAATATACTGCTAAATGCTTACAGTTTCCTGATCCTCATCACCATCATATTTTTGCAGAATACTCAAATATTGTGATGTTAAAATAATTGGTCGTTTTCTTAGAATGCTCTTGTTACACACACTCCAAAAGGTTCCTCATGATGCTTTGTAGGATGCAGAAATGCAGAATGAAGTTCATGTGTCAACAGTATTTCTTTCTTTATTCCATCTTATTAATAGAAACTATAGTGAGATATCTTAATATTTGTACATCGAGCGAAAAAGAGTTACTTACAGTACCTTCTCAGTCAATTTATATTATTTATGATATAGCAAAGATGTGAATGTCCAAAGAGACAACATATACACACACCTACTCAAATAAAGTGACTGCAATTTCACATATGAATATGAAGATATCTTGTAGCCCGTGGAGTAATATATTGCAGAATATTGCCAGTGTCTTGCCAGTTTTAAAATCCAGTTAATCTGAACTGCAAATTCATATATATGTTTAGCATTCCACTTAAGTGTATTTCTACTTGGAAAAAGAAATAGTATATAGATCACTCCTGCAAGACAGGGCTGTAGCATATGGTAATCACTTTGAAATGCTCTAAAAACTAGTTGTAAATGTAAAGATTATGGATCATTAACTGGAATTTATTTCAGATGCAAGTTCAATAAATATTGATGCATAGCAGCCAATAGACTCCACAAGTCCACAGAACACTTCCTGCCAAGGTGGATTACATTTCTGGCTGAGAACTGAGTGAGAATTATACATCCATACAGTTAAACTGATTGATCACTCTGAGCTCCTTTGGAGATTGTAATGTAATGTAATTGTAATTCTTTCTAGATTGTAATGGAGAGCACATTTAAGCAGGAACTCTACATTCTTTTGCAGAGAGACCTGGAATATGCAAGTAGAAAATGGTAGGTATGGATCTATTCTTTGCTAAACGACAAAGCAGTCCTACATAATGGTGTGCAGTCTCCAATACAACATTGTATTGTATTGTATTTTGTATTTTGAAAAGGGCATATTTATCAAGAGCCCATAATACAACAGTGAGCACTCATGTATCCCAAGCAAACTCTTCCTTTATAATTTTGGGTTTTCTTTCCCTTGGGCATTCTAAATAATCCAGCAGTCATACTGCCATAAGTTTTGCCTTTTTTATTCTATCAGGGGGAAATAAAGAATGCAGACAAATCAAACCACTGTGACTGAGTTCATCCTTGTTGGATTCATGGACCACCCAGAGCTTCAGATTCCCCTCTTCATCTTCTTTCTGCTCATCTATCTCATCACACTGGTGGGAAACATTGGGATAATCATTGTAACAAAAATTGATGCTAGGCTTCAAACCCCCATGTACTTTTTTCTCAGAAATCTTTCTATTATAGATCTTGGCCTTTCTACCACCATTGCCCCTAAATTGTTGGCAACATTTATGATAGAACATTCAACCATTTCCTTCAGAGGATGCACTACACAATTCTTCTTTTTTGTCATCTTTGTGACCACTGAAGGTTGCCTTCTGGCTGTGATGGCATATGATCGCTTCACAGCAATCTGCAACCCATTGCTGTATTTTGTTGTCATGTCAAAGAAGCTTTGCTTCCTCTTAGTTATAGCTGCCTATACTTGTGGCTTTGCAAGTTCAACAGTGCACACTCTAGTTATTTTTAACTTGAATTTCTGCAGCTCAAATACAATTAATCACTTTTTCTGTGACGTTCCTCCAATGCTTCAGTTGTCCTGTTCAGATACAAACATTACTCGCATTGTGCATTTTGTTATATCCACTGCAATTGCACTGACAACTTTTCTGACTGTTTTGATTTCCTACATTGCCATTATTACTGCTATCCTGAAGATCAGCTCTGCCCAGGGAAGATATAAAGCCTTCTCCACCTGTGCCTCCCATCTCACCACTGTGACCATTTTCTTTGGAACCATTATCTTCATGTATATACGACCTGGCTCCAATATCTTATTGGATAAAGACAAAATCATATCCGTCTTTTATACTCTTGTTATCTCTTCACTTAATCCACTCATCTATAGTCTGCGGAACAAGGAAGTAAAGGATGCATTTAGCAGAATGCTAGACAAGATAATATTGTTGAAATAAAAATGGTATAAATGTGACTTTCTTCATGTCAGAAAAGAAAGCCATTGTTGTATTTCTCTGAGAAAAATACTGTTGAATACTTGATAATATTTTGAGGAGGTGAGAAAAGGCTTGAAATTTCATGTAGGTTATCCAAATGCTAAATAAATTGAAGGAATAAATGAAAGGACAATGCATTTTTAAATTGACCTATAAGAAGAAGAATTGTTTTTATTAATCAAAACAAAATTATGTTTGAATTTTTCTTCCTCTGTAAATGGATGTACTGTATAGACAGAAACATTAAACTTCAGAAGAATGTGCCAAAGTCAATGATTGATCGTAAAACAAATTTTAGATGGAATCTGCATTTCCATGTAATTCAAATGTAAAATTTCTTATTATTTTATTGGATGTAATTGATAGAATGAACTGACTGAGCTGGATGTAACTGATAGAATGTCTATGTCAATTAATTGGTAAAGGGCAACATGTATGTTCAGTTTTGCTTAATTACTCCCACTTAAACTGTTTCAGTCAATTTTAAAACATTCCTTCAAAATACCTTATAATAAAAATGGGAAATGATCACAAAACAATATTAATTACAAAGCAGAAAGATATTTTAAGGATCTTTGAATTAAAGATTTGATGGAGAAAACACAACTGTTGTTGATTGAAAACACAAAAGATAGCCAGATGTGTTTCTTTGATTCCAAGAAGATCTTTACTAAAATGCAATTGCCAACTAATGTTGATCAGTCTTCCATATCTGGGACTATATTATCATGCTTGAAAGTAGTCCTCTACTTTTATTTACTTACTTATTTATTTAAACTCATATGCTCCGCATTGCACCTAAAGGTGACTCTAAGCAGCTTACAACCATAAAAGCAAGGTAAAACATTAAAAGAATATAAATTGACAAGATGGGAAAAGGAAACAAGATGTACATGGGGAAGAGATGGGATCTTATCTTAGTCAATTAAGCATGTCCAGAATGACACACCCCCATTGGGGCCCCAGGCCAGTTGGCACAGCTACTCCCATTGAGTAAATCAGTTCCTCAGATAACTTGGACCTAAGCCATGAAGGGCTTCAAACGTACTAATCAACCATTTGAATTGTATCGGGTGTAATCTGGCAACCAGTGCAGCTTGTGGATCAGCAATATAACATGGGCCACTCTAGGGACTCCAAGAACTGTCCACAAGGCTGCCTTCTACAACAGCTGTAGCTTCCGAATTCCCTTCAAGGGTAGCCTCATATAAACCGTGTTGCAATAGTCCAAGCATAAAATGACCATGGCTTGAGTGACTGAGAACAGGGACTCCCAATTGGGAAAGAAAGCAACTGGTGCATAACAGTGCAAAGGTTTTCCTAGCCATGACTACCCTCTGCTCTTCAAGCAGAAATGTAGAGTCCAGGAGAACCCCCAAATTGCACACTAGGACAGTGCAACCCCATCCCGATTAAAGTTATTGAAGTTCCAGATCTTGAAACTCCTTATACCCAAAGGTCTTAGCAGGCTTCATCTGAAGTCTCCTGTCCTCCTCCAAACTTTCCCAACTTCTGGGCACTGCAAGAAGGCAGTGAAATGATTACTTGGATCACCAAGGATGGAGATATAACCTTGAGTACCATCAGCATATCTCACCCATAGTGGTGAATGGTTTCACCCAGCGGCTTCATATAGATGTTTAAAAAGAGTGTAGAGAGTATCTGCCCATTCAACACACCACAGAGGAGTAGCTGTGGACAAGACTTCTCACTCCCTATCAACACCAACTGGGATCATTCTTGGAAAAAGAGCCAAACCAGCACAAGTCTGTGGCACCCAGCCTCAAACCCCTCAGCCAGCCCCAAAGGATATCATGGTTAATGCTGTCAAGGTGACTGAGAGGTCAAGGAGAACAAGAATGGATAGATTTTATGTTTTCCTTTCCTGTATTTTTCCATCTCTTTTTTTAATTTTCTTTTAAATATGTACTTATATGTACTTTCTCTATGTATTTTTATCTTAAGGGGTTTTTTTATTTTAAAAGCAATAAAAGAAAAAACAAAAGAGAAATCTGTTGTGGGCTGGGATCCCAATTTATTTGTTTGTAGTCTACATCAAAAAGTGTACATCGTCAGAGCAACACTTGCAATATTAACAGGGTTCTGCAAAATTCTGATGGAGTCATTTAATACAAAGATGATGTTATTTGTTTTAATTGATTGAATGACCAAATCATCACCAAGACAGGCCTGAAAAGGTTGAAATTTATCTGATTCTTCTTCCTCTCCTTTTCCTCATGCTGCTAGGTCACTAAAAATCTGATGACCCACTTGGCTCTACAGAGAGTGCTGAATGTTCTCATTTATCCACTACCTCTAGGATTCAATGAATATATTGAAGGACATCACTTTAAAAGTGGAAAGCCTATATCAATGATGGCAAACCTATGGCATGCATGTTGGAAGTGGCACGCAGAGCCATCTCAGGTTCGCCTGATACGCCAATTGCGCCCCTTTCTAAATCGGGACTCATTAAACACGGTCACTCATGCCCTCGTCACTTCCCGCCTGGACTACTGCAATGCTCTCTACATGGGGCTCCCCTTGAAGAGCACCCGGAGGCTCCAGTTGGTCCAGAATGCAGCCGCGCGGGTAGTTATGGGAGCGATGTGGCACTCCCATGTGACACCCCTCCTGCGCGAGCTGCACTGGCTTCCTGTGTTCTTCCGGGTGCACTTCAAGGTTTTGGTTACCACCTTTAGAACGCTCCATGGCTTAGGACCGGGCTATCTTCGAGACCGCCTTCTGCCACCAGTACCCTCTCACCGACCAGTACGCTCCCATAGAGAGGGGCTTCTCAGGGTGCCGTCGGTCAAACAGTGTCGACTGACGGCCCCCAGGGGGAGAGCCTTCTCTGTGGGGGCACCCACCATGTGGAACAAGCTCCCCCCGGAGATACGGACAATCCCAGATCTCCGCGCTTTCCGCCGTGCCCTCAAGACGTTTCTATTCCAGCAGGCTGGCCTGGACTAACCTCTTCTAAAATTGCTCTTATATTTTTAAATCTTAATCTCATAAATTTAGAGTTTTAATTTTAGGTTTAAGACCAAATTATTTAATTGTATTTTAATCAATTCTTTAAAATATTTGTATTATATGTATTTTATCATTTGTCTGTACACCGCCCTGAGTCCCCCGGGAGTAGAGCAGTATATAAATATAATATAATAATAATAATAATAATAATCATCATCATCATCTCTCTGGACATGTCAGCTGTCACCCATTGCTCTTCTGGTTTTCGGTGTGCATATGCGTGCCAGCCAGCTGGCCTTCGAGTGTGCGGGATCACCGTAAACCGGAAGTGCATCTCCCTAGTGCACATGCGTGTGCTAGGAAGCTGAGCTTCTGGTTTCCGGCCCACATATGCACGCTAGCCAGCTGGTCTTTGCACGTGCATGTATGCCAGAAACTGGAAGACCAGGTGACTGGTGCGCATGCGCACACCGGAAACTGGAAGTTCAGCTTCCCAGTGTGCACATACGTGCCAGGGAACTGCTCTTCTGGTTTCTAGCAGAGTGCGCATGCTCCTGTTTTGGCATTCAGTGCCAAAAAGGTTCGCCAACGCTGGCCTATATGAAAGCATGCAGAGACTGTACATGTTTAAGGCTCCACTTCACAACCTCCTAAAACAGTGAGGAACTGCGAAGCGCATGCTCAGCGGACCGGTTGTTACACTGGTTGAATCCCACCACTGGATAGGCTATGTCTAAAATGAAATGTTGAACAGTCAGTTCTATTTGATTTTAAAACAGATATCATCACTACTCTGTATTGTTGGTTAGGCTTTACTGCTCTGGCTTTCAGAGTATGATTGATTTAATCTGTACATTCCTCTTTTATCTTACAAATAAATTTAATCAAATTACATAATGATGTTTCTTAGTGAGTTGCAATGGAAGTGTGAACTAATTATGTACAGCAACTATACAGTGGATATATGAATTCCCAATAGGATCTCAGGTGTTTTTTGCCAAGAATTGTATTGAGTATTTTAATGATATGTTAATTACTTCAATAGAGAGTTTCATGGGCTTGGTTTTTAACCGATGGCAAACAAAGTATAAAATGAGCAATTATATCCCAATGTTTCATCTTTCATCTTTGGAAATGAATCTTGACTTCTAATCAGGTAAGTTCTTTAATTAACACTTGTAATTATCTAAATATACTGTTAAAAGTTCATATCTTCTTCCTCCTTCTCCTCCTCCTCCTCCACTTCCATCTCCTACTCCTCATCATTATTATATTTTTGCAGACAGATGTAGGCATACTCAAAAGTTCTGATATGAAAATATTGATCTGTGTTTTACTTAGAATTTTCTTTTACCCAAACTCCAAAAGCTACTTCATGATGCTTTGTGAAAATTAAATCTCTTATAATACATGAGATGCCGAAGTGCAGAATGAAGTTTATGAGTCAACAGTTGGTGCCTTCTTTCTTATTAGTCGATACTATAGTGAGACATCTCATTATTTGTGCATTGACGGAAAGGGTTACTCTCCTCACTCAATTAATATTACTTATGATATAGCAAATATATTTATTTTCAGAAGGACAACGATTACATACTCTTGGTCAATTCCAGTCAACACAATCTGACATATGAGACTTCTTGCCAGTGGAATATTATATTGCATGATTTAGTCAGTGTCTTGCAGATTTCAAAGTCAGTTTATCTAAAATGAAGATTTAGATATATATTTGGCATTCCACTTGAGTACTTGGGGAAAAAAATACTAAATGGAACTCTTCTGATCAGCTACTTTGAAATGCTCTAAAAACCAACTGCAAATGTAAATACTATAGTTCATAAATTGGAATTAATTTCAGATGTGTGTTCAATATATATTCATACATAATAGCCAATATGCACAGAGATGGTGGTAGGTAGCTAATTGTCACTGGAGTGCTACGTAATGGTGTGCACAGTCTCCAATTCAACACTGTACTTTGAAAAGAGCATATTTATCAAGCAAACTGTTTCATTTAGCTTGGGGGTTTCAGAGTCTCTCCCTTAGGCATTCTCAAACAATCCAACACTTATATTGCTATAAGGTTTTCCCTCTCTTTTTATTCTATCAGAGGGAAATAAACAATGCAGATAAATCAAACCACTGTGACTGAGTTCATCCTTGTTGGATTCATGGACCACCCAGAGCTTCAGATCCCCCTCTTCATCTTCTTTCTGCTCATCTATCTCATCACACTGGTGGGAAACATTGGGATAATTATTCTAACCAGAATTGATGCTAGGCTTCACACCCCCATGTACTTTTTTCTTAGAAACCTGTCCATTATAGATATTAGTCTTTCTACCACCATTGCCCCAAGATTGTTGACAACATTTGTGATAGAACATTCAACCATTTCCTTCAGAGGATGCACCACACAATTCTTCTTTTTTGCCATCTTTGTGACCACTGAAGGTTGCCTTCTGGCTGTGATGGCATACGATCGCTTCACAGCAATCTGCAACCCATTGCTGTATTTTGTTGTCATGTCAAAGAAGCTTTGCTTCCTCTTAGTCATAGCTGCCTATACTTGTGGCTTTGCAAGTTCAATAGTCCAGACCATAATTATTTTTACTTTGAATTTCTGCAGTTCAAATACAATTAATCATTTCTTCTGTGATGTTCCTTCAATGCTTCAGTTGTCCTGTTCAGATACACACATTGCTCACTTTGTGCATTTTGTTATATCCACTGCAATTGCACTGACAACTTTTCTGACTGTTTTGATTTCTTACATTGCCATTATTACTGCTATCCTGAAGATCAGCTCTGCCCAGGGGAGATATAAAGCCTTCTCCACCTGTGCCTCCCATCTCACCACTGTGACCATTTTCTTTGGAACCATCATCTTCATGTATATACGACCTGGCTCCAATTTCTCATTGGATAAAGACAAAATCATATCCGTCTTTTATACTCTTGTCATCTCCTCACTTAATCCACTCATCTACAGTCTGCGGAACAGGGAAGTGAAGGATGCATTTAGCAGAATGCTAGACAAGATAATATTGCTGAAATAAAAGTGGTATAAATGTGACTTCCTTCATGTCAAAAAAGAAATCCTTTGTTGCATAGAAAAGTTCTGAAAATTGGAAAAGAAATTGGGAGGATTCGAACTCGGTGCTCTGGATGAAGAAGATAGGGAATCAGTCTGAATATCTCCAGTTGTGGGGTGGGTAGGAGGATGTATGGGGGTAAGGGGGTTGGTTGAGACCTTGTGGTCTGAAGTGGTAGACATCATTTTGTTTAAAGTGTGGTCATATAAATTGTCGGCCATTTTGGGGACCGCATGGTGGGGTATGGGGGCGGCCATTTTGTCAGCCATTTTTGAAGCCATGCTTTCGGGGAAGGTGGAAGCCATTTTGGAAGCCATAAAGTCAGTAGGTGGAGAGGGAGGATTTGTAATAAAATGGGTGTTTAAAAGTTCAGTCTGGGAATCTGTGGGTTGGAGCAAAAAATTGTCGCTTACCAGGTCTGGTGAGGTTGAAAGGGTGTTTAACAGTTCAAGAGTTCTTTGAGGAGTCCAGCCTGCATTTAGCAGGCCTGTCGCATGTAAAGCTTGATATAAATGCTGTTTTGGAGAAGCTTGAGAAAATAAAAATTGGTCTGAAGTTGGAGGGTTGGAACATATAAGGGATTCAGAAGGTTGAAGTCCTTGATGAGAGTCATGAGGTGGAGTAGAATGGAGATCGAAGCAAGGTGGTTGTAAGCGTGGTTCTGTTCTTTCGGTGTTCGAGTGAAGAGAAGGAAAAAAAGTTGGGTCCTTTTGTAAAGAGGTTTGTACTTGCAGTGTAGCTTCAATAGAAAGTTTTTTTAGTCTTTTGGTTAATGATTGGTGCTGTTTTGTTAAGGATACGGTTAATGCATCAATCTCTTGTAAAGATAATTCGTTCAGGTTCAAGGATTCCATGTTAGGTAAAACGTTCTATGATTTTTAAAAAAAATTACAAAAATTCATAGACCTGAGCAATAATTCTCCATCGTCTGCTACCATTTGTCAGATATATACTGATGGTCGTGCTCATTCAGTCTATGCGGAAGTTATTTAGGCCATACAGTTTCAGGTTTAAAACTTATTTTATTATTTACAAATATACAATAATGAACAGGGTGTCCTGCTGCATTTATTACCCTGACTGTATGGCTCAGAGGTTGAGAGGGAGAGAAGTTCACTGCTGTCTTGCTGAGATGGATGGGAAGAAATTAGGGAAGATATCCAATTGATTTGTGGGTATGATTCCAATAAGGGAGTTCATTGGTTTATACAGTCACATGGGATGTCTGTAGACTTAGAAGACTTAACCCCTTCTGGTGCCTGGGGCATCATACGTAGGCAATATCTGACAATCCTATTCAATGCTTGGTAACAATTTAGGGAAGTGAGAAAAGAAGTTTCAGATAAGTCATACAAAGACTAAAAGGAAAGGACAATGCATTTTCATGCTGACTTAAAAAGAAGGATAATTCCTTTTTATTAATCAAAACAAATACAATTATGTTTGAATGCTTTTCTTGTGGAAATGGATGTACAGTATTGGCACAAACATTAAACTAAATAAGAGTGTGTCAAAGTCAACCATTTGATTATAAAACAAAGTCTAGGTGCAATGCGTTTTTCCAGGTAATGGGCAGCAAACAAATTTAATAAATAAATAAAATAATGTTCTTAAAGCACACCTTTTCCCAAAATAGTTTGGCTTTTACCATGTGACTTCCGCAGTGATTTGATTGATTGATATGATATGATATGATATGATATATATATGATTTGATTTGATTTGATTTGATTTCTATATTTGCTCAACCCAGCAAGTCACTCTGGGCAGCAAAAATCATAAAACATAGATTTATACAATGTGATATAAATACATTTGCTATATTACCTGACATTTGGGCTAGAGTATCAACTGGGTGATTGATATCAGCAGGACTGTGGATTTAATGGTACAATCAAGCCCCACTGCTTTTGTACCTGCCAGCATATACACAACAAACGGGACTTAGATCACTGTATCATATCTGCCTTTTTCCAGATTTTGATCCAACACTTCAGAATCACATGTTAATATTTTCAGGTGCTATCATAAAGAATTTTAGTATGGTAGCTAGGTTCAGCAAAATGGATCAATATTGTTAAACTAGTAAATCATAGTTATCAATTGAACATGCAAGCTTTTGACATTTCCAGAATGCTATCAAAATGTATGCTACTAACACCAGATAGCTGATTATCCAATAAGTCCAGGGGGTTAAATAAAAAATAAATAAACAAACAACAAACAGACAAACAAACTAATAAATAAATAAAACCAGGATGACTAACAAACCTGAAAGTTTGTCAAAGGCCAAGGTTGTGGTCATGATGGCTGCAACTTAAAAAAGAATGCAAATGTAAAATTGCAGACAAAATGCATTAATGAGTAATATTAGCAAATACTGAACACAATAGAAAAGAATACATGTACATCAGAGGTGTGCTCTCTGAGTTTGTTGTTTGCTTGCCAATTTCATTACCTAACAAAGTAGCATCAGTGATATCCTAGCACTGACAATGTTATTTACCAAACATCAGCAAACAAACAACATTCAGTGAGCATCACAGAACATTCTGAATACCTAACATTCTGGAATACTGAAACAACCAGCATCTCCCTTCTCAAGCCACAAAGAGAGGCTACATCTCTGGCATAACTTGATGTAACCTGATATAAACCTGATTTAACTCTGATCTATCCCTGATTTAACCCTAGCAAGATGGAGAAAATTATTCAAGACATGAGCAAGGAAAATATTGGTGAATAGCTTCTGCTTTTAGAATCAACCATCAACAGTAAACTAACAATCTAGAATTAAAATACACATAGTAGGGCATCCTGAAGGCTTTGGAAAAGAATATGCCTATAATATAATACCTACCTATATACCTACAAGATATGACAAGCCATATTATTCTCTTTGACATTATATGGAATGAAAGTTAGACTTTGAAGAAGCAGGATAAGAAGAATATTTGATGCTTTAATTTTGGTATTGGAAACCTGAGAATGCCATGGACAGCCAAAAAAAACCCCCAAAACCCCCATTAACCAAGAATTCTCATGTAAGGCACAAATGATCAGTCTCAAATGACTGTACTCTGGACACAACCTTATGCAAAGACCTAGTTGTGTTGAGAAGGCTCTAATGCTGGGAAAGATTGAAGGAAAGCCAGAAGACCTTCTTTACCTTGGCATTGATTGCTGCCCTCCAGGATCCGAATATTTTTTTACAAACTCATCAGTGGAACAATGAGCAGGCAGGTTTTGTTTTTCCTCCAAATGTTCTGATGGAAGGAAGGGTAGACGGAGGGACTGACCGCTGTTTTAAAAAATTAAAAGGTGAAATTGACAAGGCTGTGCTCTTTTCTCCTTCCAGGACTATGTGCAACTAAAATGTATCAAAAAGCCACCACTAAATGTTAATTTTAGCTTTTGCAAAAATTAATTATTAAAGTATTATTTAAAAATTCCTGAATTATTACATCCTCTTTTTTTTTTTGCTTTCTGATTATTTAAATACTCCGTGTTTCTGAAGCTGAGTAAGTTGATGTCATCTTTAATCAGCTACCAACTGACCAAATCAATGGTAGGAAGCAGCAACAGCTGAAAGTTAAATCTTTTTTTGGAGAAGACCAAATCCTATACAGCAGACTTGTCCAATCCATCGCCTGCAAGCCTAGATAGCTAGTAATGTGGCCCCACAACTTTTAACATTATTATATGCTTTTTAGTGATTTTTAAAAGTGATACTATATTATATATTTTATATGCGGCCCAAGACAATTCCTGTTCACTCAATGCGGCCCAGGCAAGCCAGAAGTTGGACACCCCTGCTATACAGCATCCTTAATTTCTCTTGTTCTATGAGCTGGAACTATCAAGTAGTGTGCAGATAATCTTGAAAAAAAGAATGCAAAGATCAATAAGCAAAAGATAGCTCAGTCCTGGGAAAGGAAAAATGAACAATCTGAGAAACAAAAAACAACCCCACCTTTACAATGTTTGGTACAAAAGGGGCAGCAGAAGGATCGTTTTGCAAGCTTTCGATATTCTTTTATTCCACTATACCAGCACAGTAGCATTCCTGAAATCCTTGCTCTGTTTCCTGCCCTGGTCTATTTTGAAGGGCCGACAAGAGCCCAGGTACATGCTAGAAATCAGTATAGATGTGCCATCTTTGCTTAGTTGCTGTGCCTGCTTATTATTAGTAAAATAAAAGGAGAGTGTGTGATATACACAATTGGGCTTTCAGAAAAGAACTTTTTTAAAAAAAATCAGATTGTATCCAGGACTGAACACTTGGACACAGGGCCCAATCTAAGGTGAGACTGATTAGCCTGGGCAAAACATAAATAACTAACATTTTTGCTTGTCAGGAGATGATGACATTGGCAAAAAGCAGTAACAATCTTAAGGCAATGGAGACCACATTGTTGCAGAAAAAGTGATGTAGGCATTCTAGAGGCTGTGGGTGTTTAAATCCAGGGTTTTAGAATTCATTTGAAAACTGCCTGCAATGTTGCTCCTTTAGGTTAACATCATGTGATATGTACAGATGGAGCTGTTCCTACAATAAGGATGCATCTTAGCAGATTCCTGACATACAGGTTGAGGCAGTTTTGTGGAAGGATGGTCCTTACAAATTAATTTAAAAAAGGATGTTTTGTAATCTGATGCCCTGGATATTCTTGATTATGCATGCTAAAAATTTCTAGATTACTCTACTGCAAACAGAGCACTGTGAAGAGAATTACTGGAGAGATGGATAGAAAGAGTAGTCTGTTCTGAAATGTCACTATGACAAATAAGTGGAATATTTGTATTTTCTTCTGAAGAATCAAGTGACATTTGTGACATTTTTAATTCAAGGCAGGGCAGGTTTATTGTATAAGTGAGACCTTTACTTTGTATACACATCTACTCAGAAATAAATCTAGTAGAGATTATTCCTAGTAAAACAGGTTTGCAGATTTACTGATCATTCTCTGCAGACCAGATATTTTGTGATTTCTGGTTTCATGCACCATAATAGATACATTACACATATAATGTGTATTTTTGTTTTTTGTTTGTTATTGAATTTTGTTACATTAATCCTTTTAAATAGCTGATCAGTTCACAGTTCTGACCCTGGGAGACGTACATTGAATTGAAAATGGAAAACAGATAATAGCCAACCAAATAAAACAACAAGAATGCCATGAAACCAAGGCCACACCACAAAAATAATCTCAACCATTACATTACACGTAGGTTCATCCACCGTTTTGCTTGGTCCCAAGAAAAGAGCCACATTTCAAGGCTTTGCAAAAAGCTAACAGGTCTATCCACATCTTGAGAGGTGACTTTTAGCGGGATATATGAAACCACCTCCCACTTGCTGAGTCAAAAAGTAATATCCTGTAAATTCTTTGTCCATCTGGATCTTGTATGTAAACTATGTCTAGACCCGTGATAGCGAACCTGGCACATGTGCCACAGGTAGCACATGGAGCCACATCTGTGGGCACGCGAGCGTTGCCCTAGCTCAGCACCAGCATGCATGCACACTCTGGCCACCTGATTTTCAGCCCTTCCGGGCCCATCAGAAGTCAGGAAACAGGCTGTTTCTGGCCTCCGGAGGGCCTCCGGGGGGGAGCCATTTTCATCCTCCCAGGCTCCAAGAAAGCCTCTGGACCCTGGGGATAGTGAAAAACGGGCTTTCTGGACCCACCAAAAGTCAGGAAACAGGCCGTTTCCGGCCTCTGGAGGACCTCTGTATGGGGTGGGAAAGCCATTTTCGCCCTCCCCAGGCTCCAAGAAAGCCTCTGGAGCCTGGGGAGGGCGAAAAATGGGCCTACTGGGCCCATTGCGCCATTGCGTGACAAAAGCGGTGAGAGCGCAGGAGGGTTACATGCACATGTGCAGGGGGGGATGCATTGAATTATGGGTGTGGGCATGCATGCGCGCATACCCCCCACGCTCCCCACGCTTTTGGCACACGATGGCAAAAAGGTTAGCCATCACTGGTCTAGACAATTCACACTAACTTTTCAAGAGTTACACAGTTTTCTTCTCTAGTATGAGCATTGCCACTGGGACTTATTATAATACACGAAAGACTCTGCCTGTGCCACCCCCAGGATATCTTAGATTTTCTACAAGCAAAATATGCTAATTTTCTGAGAATAAAATATATAGATCCTACCCTTTTGAAATATTGCATGCAATGAGGCTGTATCAATCTATTTGTTGGACATGGAAAACTGTAGAGAGGCCCCTTATGTTTCCCATGCCTGCCATTTTTCTGCAATACTTTGGTAAGTTGAATAATATTTCTAACAAATAAATATTTCATGACAAAGGGAAAGAGGGGAAAGTTAAAATTTAGAGATTAACATAGGATGTATACAAGCAAGAAATATATATAATTGTTTACAATTATATTTGTTAATCAATTTTGTTGATAGAAGTGGCTTTTATTTCACATAAAGACTACATCTGCCCATCAAAATGTGCATCCTGCTGAATGCAGTAAACTCTCTCTCCCCCCCCTCTCTCTCTCTCTCTCTGTGTGTGTGTGTGTGTGTTTGTGTGTACATATGAGATTGTATATGGTCACTTTTCTGTAGTACAGCATGTTCATATCTACCAATAAGTCTACAAACTTCACTTATATTGGTGGACTTAAATCAGAGGTGGGCGTCACACAATGTAACAACCAGTTCGCCCAGAACCGAAAATGTGAGTACGTGCCTTCCATGCCTGCGCACAGAATCAAAAACACAATTATATAGGACGGGATAGTGCCGGGGCGGGTAGGCGGGCCCAACCGCTGGTCAGAACTACTGGTTCGCCCAAACCAGTCCAAACCGGCAGCAGCCCACCTCTGACTTAAATGTATCTTAGTCTAGTGTATGTAGTTAAACTCTGACAAAAAGACTAGGTTATAATTTTATTCCCAAAGTGATTTAGGGAGGTATTCAGGAGAAAAAAGAGAAGGATGGCCACTTGCCATAATATGCTTCTCTTAAAGCATCTATTTTGTCTATCAGCTTTAATTGAATGGAAAAATCCATCAGCTGAAACCTTCAGAACACAACCTTCTTCTCTTCAGCGAAAGGCATTAATACTAAATTTATCTATGATGACAACATAGAAATGATTTGAACTTATTATTTTGTGCCATGAATGACTTCACAGCAGAAATAATGCACTATGTTTTCATCCTCCAAGATACAAGTTTTTAAACTATGTCAAAACTGAACTTAGAAAACACTGATATAACATTGCAAAACAGCCACTGCCAAAAAGTGCATATTTTTTTTGCCCCTAATGTAATTGGAAAACAGCTTTTAATCAGCATAAAGGCTATAAAAATGATCAGTGTTTACTAAACTTTAATTGGTTTAGGATTCTGTATTGGTGAGAAGATAGCCATCAGAAGCTAAAAAATGATGGTAATAAAGAAACATGTTTTTTCATCCAATAAACTTCTTTAGTTGAGCTTCCAGAAACAATACTTCATCCTACCTTCTTCCAACAAAGCATTCTTTCATTTAATATGCATAAAAATGTGTTTCCCCGTCTAGTTCTAAATTCTAAAACAGAGAATGATTGTGCCTCATGCCAGATTAATCCATAATGGAATGTATTTGTTTTGGACTTAAATTTAAATATAAACCCAATCAGATTTAAGTCATGGTTAAAATAAAGTTCAGTGTTTGACCCCAGCCAATAATATTGCACTCTGCAGAACAAAGGAGGATAGTTTCATGAATGTAATGAACAAGGACAATGATTTACCTGGAGAGAGGGGGCTCTTACTTTGCTTACTAAAGACTGGACCTTTCCCAAGAGGCAGGATGAAAAAAGAAATCTCCTCTATTCCTTCATTTAGTCAATCTTTCCTCTTTCAAGCACCTCACTGTGCATCTTGGCCAATGAAGCATTGAGTGGGAAAGTGGGATTTATGAGTGGATACATTCACACACTTCCAATGGAGATAGAAGAGTTCAGGATCTTGGTGGTAGAACATCGAACATCTTATTCCCAAAGGCAAGGCAGGCCTCCATTTTCCTAATCTTTGGAAAACCATCAAGACCCGATTCTGCCAACTTGTTGGGGGGGGGGGTATTCAATTCTGAAGGTGATTGGTGGGTTGAAGACGCTTCCTTTGCCTTTTAACTTTGCAATCATCCTTTTTGACTCTCTTTTAATTTTGTTTTTAGCTTTATTTTTAATTATGGCTTTTATATGACTTCATTGTTTTATTTGAAACTGCACAGAGTCACACAAGTGTGATGGCAATACAGAAATTTAAAAAATTAAATAAATAAATAAAAACAAAAACGTATGCAGTAATGAAGTGCTCAAGGCAATACAAAGCACACAGAGAGACTATTACAGTACAAATCTTTACATTAGTTTAAGCATCACATATTATACATGCATACATGCATGTTTACTGATTCTCACTTTGCTTGTTACATCCTGTCCAAGGAATGCACAAGGATTGGAGAAGGCAGGAATACTCCATCAATTACAGTTGTGTGCCTGATTTGGAAAACGTTTATCCTTTTACCAGCAGCATCTGTCACACAGTCCTTCCCATCTTATCTTAATCTTTCATTGACCTTTGTGTGATCTGCTTCATGATACCTCTTATCTGTGGTAACTGGTATCCAGATCTGGTTTGCTTGCTTGGTTGTTTTCCACCCTCCTCTGCAGATTTGTATTTTTCCTCAGGTTCAAATTCTGTTCATCTATTTCTCCTAATATTTTATATCCTGTAATACCACCAATGTGTCAGAAGTAAACTCAAGGACAAACGTCTGCTGGAAAGTATGAAGGGGAAAAGCTGATCTAGAACTAATAGATTTCCTAGGTATCCCCCCTCATTCACTTAAAATAAGTATTTCCATAAGGGCTCTTTTCTTTTTGGCCACTGGTTGCCCACTTCTACTCCCCATCCCCTCCCCAGTTTGTTACAACTTGCAAATTTTGACAATGCTCTTCTTACTAGGGGCAATGGTTGGTCTGCGCCTGATCCATGACAGTAGTGGGAAAATGTGCTGTATCCCTGGAAGTGGGGTCCCTATCAAGGCATCGAGGCAGAAGAGTTCTTACCCTCCTCTCTCACTAGAAAACACTGGAAGCCAAGTACACCTGCCATATCCTGGAAGTTCTTTTTTTTTTAATTGAAAAAGTTTTACAACAATTGTTATCACCCTCCCTCCCCTCTCCCTTCCCCCCACCCTCCCTAACCCACCCTCCCCCCACCCACCCCGACTTCCCAGAGCAGAATACAGAGTAGAGTAGAGTATAAGCCAACCATCTACCTGGTTTATTAGCATTGCAAAATGTATTATATTTGGCATATTGTAGGCTAGTCGCCACTTGGTCAGCCATAAGCATATTAAATTGCTGTCGCAATATATTAATTGTCTCCCTAATTTTACTGTCTCCTGGAGTAACCACAAGTAATTGTTCTTTCTTTTTAATTTCCTCTTCTATCTCCTTCCATTTCTGTTGTTGTTTCACCCTATATTTATTGTTCATATATATTAAAACTCCCCTCATATAGGCCTTACTGGCATCCCATACCATTTCCATAGATGTACCTTTATACATATTATTAATAAAAAATTCCTTCATTTGTTTTCTAAGTTCATTCACATTCTCTTCATATCTAAATAAATTCTCATTTAATCTCCAAGATCTCCTTTCTCCCCTTTCCTGTTGTAATTCCACCCAAACTGGACTATGATCTGTTAAGGTTCTTGGACATATCTTCACCTTCTTCACCCTAGAAAGAAAATCATTTGTAGTTAATATAAAATCAATTCTAGAAAAAGAGTGATGTCTGTCAGAGAAAAAAGTGAAATCTGCATCATCCGCATTCCGTATTCTCCAAATATCTCTTAATTCCATATCTTCCATCATTTCAAAAAAGGATTTGGGTAATTTAGAACGTACTGATATTGTAGACAGACTTCTTTTATCTTTCCTAATATCAATCACGCCATTCCAGTCTCCCATCATTAAAAAAGATCTATAGTCCTATTGTAATATCTTGTTGTGCAAAAATTTATAAAATTTGTCCTGTTGTTGATTAGGGGCATATATTCCAACTAAAAACATTTTTCCATTCTGAGTCAAAAGTTCAATTGCAATATATCTACCTTGAGTATCTGCTTCAATTAAGCTAGCTGGTATGCCCTTCTTGACATATATGACAAGGCCATTTTTCTTTTCAGTTGTTGAAGCAATAAAATGAGAACCTAATCTTGAATTTATCAAATATTTTTGATCTAAAGTTCTAATATGCGTTTCTTGCAAGCAAATAACATCATTCTTAAATTGTTTCAAATAATGAAATATCTTTTTTCTTTTTTGTGGTGAATTTAAGCCATTAACATTCCAAGATAGAAATTTAGTTGCCATCTTTGGCCCCTTGAAGCTTAGTGAGCATGCCCTGAAGTTCTTTTTCAATCTTACTCTTGGGCCTAGCTCCTCCCACTGCTTCTGTTTTTTTAACACTTTGAGCTACTACTTGAGACTGTTGTTCCCTCCGTTTTTCTTGAAGTCTATAAGTTGCTCGTGTCAATTGCTGATCTCCTGGATCCTCCAATAGTTTAAGTGGACCTGCTTGCCCAGCTTGGATTAAATCCTCCTCCAGACCACATCCTCCAGCCACAACTTCTGCATTAGTTTGAACCTGCTTTCCTTCTATCTCTTGTTGAGAGATCTCCTTCTTTTTTTCCCCCTTTCTACCTTCTCCAGATGAGGGTGGGTGTCCAGACTTTAAAACATTAGCATAAAAATCCTTTGCCTTCCAAGGTGAATTCAAACAATATCTCTCACCTCCATAATTCACTATTAAACCAATTGGAACATCCCATCTATATTGAATTTGTTGATTCCTCAACTCATTGACCAAAAATCCAAAGTCTTTTCTATCTCTCAGCATCTTTGAGGGAATTTCTTTCAAAACAATTATTTCTTTTCCATCTGCTTGAAGTTTATTTTTGTATGAGGCTTGTAAGATGTCATTTCTAATCCTCCTAGATGTAAAGTAAATCACAACATCTCTTGGTAATTGTCTTTGTCTAAACCCAGGAATTAACCCTGTAAATCTTGTCAATCTGAATTGCAATGTGGTCTGGTCTCTCTTCAATTATCACAGATAGGGCTTCAACACAAATATCTCTTAAATTCTCTCCAGCATTTTCTTTCAGCTCTCTCAACCTCAAGGCAAACTCCATTGATCTGTATTGCATCATAATTAGCTCCTCATCCACCTTTTCTGTTTTGGCCCCTATCTCTCCAACTTTATTTTCCAGGTTCATTGAGTTCTTCTACTCTATCCTCCAATTCAACAATGGATTTTAACAATCCTGAAACAGCTACAATAATATCTTCTCTTATTTCATCATGTTTTTGTTCCACAACATCTTTAATTGCTTTTATTTCTTCTGCAAACTCTTTAAGTTTTCCATCTATAATTGTTGTCTGATCATTCATGGCTGCAGTCTGACTAAGCATAGCTTCCCTTATAAACTCCTTAAGGTCTTTCAAGGAGGTCTCCTGACTCTGTGATTCCACCGGATGTTGTACTTTTTGTATCACTACTGGAGAACCTCCTCCCCGCTTGGGAGCCACTGTTTTAACTTGTTTAGCAGCCATCTTTAACCAACAGAAGAAAAGAAAAAAAAGAGAAAAAAAATCCTTTTCTTATTCTTTTAAACTTGCCAAAGCCTCTTTTACTTCCAGTAATTTGTAATTTGTCAAATAAAAAAAAGGGGGTCTCTCTTCTAGTTCAACAAGTCCACTATCCGGCAGCTGTGTCTTTAAAAGCACAATTCACAAACGGCAAGAGGCACTTTGTTTCCACTTTCACTTTCACAGCCAGTTCAAAAGCGCCATCTTTAAGCCTCCATTCACAACAAAGCAACCTCGGAGCTAGGGATAAATACTTGCAAATACTTGTCTCTCTGGTTCTGCTCCGTCTGCTACTGTAATCAATTAGTTACTTTTGAAAGCAGAGTCGGTCGCGACGTCTGGCTCTGTAATTTACAGAGTCGTCCCGGATTCGGAGTTTCAGCAGGCAAAAAGGGGGGCTCTCACTCTCCAAGCCCCTGGAATTAATCCAGGGACTTTCGGGGAGCTCTACCCACGCCCACCGGCTCTCCTCACCTTCTTTTCCCGAGGGTGAGGATTAGAAGCCGTCAGACAGCTGGTACGCACTGGCAAAACAGCTTTACGAAATCACGGGGCTGGCGGTCTAAGAAAGACCGTCCACAACGACCGCGGTGCCAACTGGGTCCCCCATATCCTGGAAGTTCTCACTGCAAAAAGTTTACCTAACATGTAGCCAGCACAGAAGCTAGAAAAGCTCAGTATTTGGATCTGGATGCCATGTCAAACCAAAGATTCATATTATCTGTAATTTATAAAGTTTTTCTTCAGTATTTTCCCACTTTCTGGAAATAAGCTATCATCAGTCATACCTTTTTTGCTCCCTTCTCCGTGGCCTGCATGTGATGCTACTGGATGAAATACTACTCTTATATGATACAGATTGTTAGCATTAATGGGTCAGATAAAACCAAGCGAAGAACCCTTTATGTGCCGGAACAGGTCAAGGGTTTCTTGGTCCATATGTTTTACTAAAGTACAACCAAGCAAAACCTATGAATGCAAAAAATGTAATCATCATGCAACAAATATTTAATTATATTTTTGTTTGATTTGTTTATTAATTTTTCTCTCCAGAGACCTGATTCAATAAAGATGGATCAGCAGAATAACTACACAATGGTAACAGAATTCATCCTGCTAGGATTCACTGATGAGCCCAACCTGCAGATGGTTCTCTTCTTTTTGTTTCTTGCCATCTATATTTCCACTGTGACTGGAAGCCTCGGCCTAATTGTGCTGATCAGGATTGACTCCCATTTTCACACTCCCATGTACTTTTTCCTCCTCCATTTATCCTTCACAGACCTATGCTACGTCTCAGTGATTGCCCCCAAGATGCTAGTGAACTTCTTGGTAGATCATAAAAGCATCTCTTATGCAGGATGTGTTGTTCAGCTCTGTTTGTTCAGTGCTTTTGTGACTACTGAGTGCTTTCTTTTGGCTGTGATGGCAATTGACCGATATATGGCTATTTGCAACCCTCTCTTGTATCCTGTTTTTATGTCCCAAGAAGTATGCAACTGTCTGGTTGCAGGATCATATGCAGCTGGTGTTGCAAATGCAGTGCTACAGACAGTGTGTATATTCAGATTATCCTACTGTAGAAGTAACATCCTCAAACATTTCTTCTGTGACATCCCTAAACTTCTTCAGCTTTCCTGCTCTGAGTCCCACCTTTCAGAATCTCTGTCTGTTTTTGCATCAGGAATAGTTGCAATGACTTCTATTTCAGTCATTATTATTTCATATCTCTGCATTTTATCTGCCATCCTGAAGATCAACTCGATGGAGGGAAAACGTAAAGCTTTCTCCACCTGTGCTTCTCACCTAACATCAGTGGCTTTACTTTATGGAACCGGGACCTTTACACATATCCATCCCAACCTTAAATCTGGGCAGGATACTGATATGGTAATTTCCCTAATTTACACATTAATCATACCCATGTTGAATCCCTTAATCTATAGCTTGAGAAATAAGGAGGTGAAAGAAGCCATTAGAAAAATCACAACCAGCTAACCGGTTTATCTTTCCACCAATGATTGATGTTACGCTGAAATAAACTGAATCGGTTGTAACCACTTTCTACAATGGAATGAAGACCTTAAGGGTTTTCTTAGGGAAGTTTTCACTGAGTTTCTGTTTCAACTATATCCTGCTGCCCATTCCAGATCTTGTCTTGTATCTTTCTTTCTTTTTTTTAACAGGAGTTACAGAGTAGTAATATATTATGGCAATTTTTAAAAGAAAGAGCTAACTGTAGAAAAAAAGTATTACATATTTAAAAATTAGATGAAATTTTCTCTATGCTTTGAATAAAAGAACCCTTCCTCTCCCCATATTAACATGGCTGATCAGTCTTCCCCAGTTTGTACCCTTGAGGTATATAGGTTGACTACAATAATGCAATGCCACTCAATACTCTGCGGGATGGGGATATGGCACAGAACAGAATTTTATGGATGTGGGAAAAACTGATACATAATAAAATAAGGTCTCACATAGATTACCTAAAGGTTAGCCCTCGTGCTCCAAAATATCTTGATCACCCATATTATTCACTTTAAAATAGGGGAGGTATTCATCAGATGCAATTATTTCTGAAAGAAAATCAGCTTTAGTCATCCATTTTGCCCTTTTTCAGTTAAGAATTTATTCCTCTTTGGAACAAACCTCTGAGCTTTTTTGATGCTTTGATTTCTGAAAACCAAAATGTTTTCATTGATGATGGGAGGGTTTGACTTCTGGCAACTACCTAGATAATCCCTGCAGTTTTCAGTGGCTTGCCATGCGTTCTCCCTCGGGCTGAGAGAGAGAGAGAGAGAGAGAGGCCAGTCCAAGGTCATCAAGCTGGCTTTGTGTCTGACATGGGACTAGAACTCATGGACTCCTGGTTTCTAGACTGGTAACTTAACCACTATGCCAAACTGGCTCTCTTAATTGCTCTTTAAGATATATTTACTCATTGATTCATTCATTTGCGATTGTTAAAGTCTGTAAAGTTTATGACTTCTAGGCTCTGGAGCATATCCATGTCTTCAGGAAAGAGCCACAGGATCAGGGCCAATGTCGAGATCAGATGAAGTGTGGTGTGCCAGAGGGTGGGCTCTGCAACAGAAAAGCCACTCTTTCAAGGACGCATAAGACATTTTATAAATGGAGGGATCAAAAGATGCTCCTCCTCTCTATCTATTGAGACAGATAAAATCAATACTTTCAACTTTTTAGAAGGACTGAAAATATTACCATGTAGAAATACACCTTGGCTTTACTGAAAAGATAGATAATGACTGTATTTAAAATCTCACATAGGGAAGCTGTAATAATTTAATTTCTGAATAAAAGGATGCTCAATGTTTTTGGCATCCTAAAGTTGGAGTACTAATTTGGTGAGAGACTCCCAATGGAACAACAGAGAGGGTGGGAAAAAAATTAAATACACATAGTACCGCTTACTTAAATTGTCACCTCCAATAGTTATTTTTCTACCAAGGAAGCATCTATCAAGTTCTGGGACTCATTTGACAGCAACAAGGACAAATAGAAAATTCCAAGGGGGCAGAGCAAAATGACCTGGTGCCCAGTATAGTTTAATTGCTGAGTTTCATCAGTCTTGAGGATTCCAAAGATCACACCCATGAGATGTAATTGCAGTATATTATTGTGCTGTGCATTATTCCACTAAATCATTTCAGCTGGAGCTTGCACTGCTTAAAATAGGTAAGTCTCACTAAGATATGTGTATCAGCCAGTGATTGGTGGAAAATGAAATCATTACTATTCTAACTTGTAAGAAGCAACACATCTGCACTGTTTACTTTCTTCCTTTTCCCAAATTAGGAATTTTATTTAACAGAATTACAATAGCTGAAGACAGAACATATGTTTTAGTATAAAGCAAGCTTTTGTAATAGAAAAGGGTAGAGCCGGGGTAATCTAACATTAACCATAATAGTCATAAAACTGATGGTACCTTGCGTAATTTTACATTTACAAGGCAAAGGGGAGCAAAGGAGCAAGGGGAGGATAGCGAAGATGTGTTTACCACATCAGCATTGTTCCTGATTCCTTTTCTTTCTAATTGCTACAATATATACTTTACTAAAATACATGTTCTTTTCTTTTAATGAATTTTGCTCAAGAGTACTGTATTCAGTTTGATATAAATTTTCAACTGATCAATGATAAAGATTAATAGAGAGCATGCAATGTTGGTGAATCACATTTCGTTCTCAAAGAAATCAGTGGTACATTTTTTTTTCATATGCACACCACCATGCATTTTAGCTCTAAAATTCCAGTGATCCTAGGATATACCGTGGACAACAAAAATAACTGGATTATTGGATCATTTCAGAATTACCAAACGTGCACAATCCTGAATGTAAACGTAAATGTTTTTAAAATATAAAGTAGAATTTAGAATTTGATCTGTTTCAATTTATTGTGTTTATGATAATTTCTGTGAGTACCATAATTTAATTTAAAAAATTAAATAACTATAATTTTATCTTCTTTTTTCCAGTTTGTTTTGGGTTGTTCTCTTTCCCTTCTTTCTCTGACAGGTTTTTTAAAATTAAAAAAACACTATAAATGAATGAGAAAAATAAAAGCCAAGTAACACAGTTCATCTTCTCAGGACTCACGGATTATCCACAATTGCAAGTAGTTCTGTTTGCCTTGTTCTTGATTATTTACACTATCACACTGAGTGCAAATCTAGCGATGATCGTATTGATCAAAACTGATCCCCAGCTGAATACTCCAATGTACTTCTTTCTCAGCCATTTGTCTTTCCTGGATGCCGGCTATTCTTCCACTGTTACTCCTAAAGCAATGGCAGGTTTTTTTGCCAAAAAGAAAAGCATTTCCTTGACTGGATGTGCTATTCAATTTTACATGTTTGATGGTTTGGTGATGACGGAATTGTTCTTACTGTCCGTCATGGCTTATGACCGGTATGTAGCCATCTGTAACCCGCTGCTTTATTCTGTTGTTATGTCAAAGAAGTTGTGCACCATATTAGTGACCAGTGTGTATTTCTATGGCTTTGTGAGCTCAGTGGTTCAAACAGCATTAACTTTTACACTCTCTTTCTGTTCCTCAAATGTGATCAATCATTTCTACTGCAATGACCCTCCACTGTTAGCCTTGTCCTGCTCTGACACGCGTCCTAAAGAAATCCAGCTTTTAGTCTTGTCTGGTATCAATTTAAGTAGTTCTCTCTTGACAATAATTGTCTCTTATGTCTACATTCTGTGCACCATCTTTGGAAAACACTCTTCTGGGAGAAGACACAGAGCTTTCTCCACCTGTGCCTCCCACCTGACTGCTGTCATCATATTCTATGGTACCCTCTTCTTCATGTACCTGAAACCAAGCTCCACTCACGCCCTCAGTTATGACAAGGTGGTATCAGTTTTTTATGCTGTTGTTATCCCTATGCTGAACCCCCTTATCTATAGCCTGAGAAACAAAGAAGTGAAGGAAGCCTTTAAAAAGGTGATGGGGAAGAAATGTTTTTTTATTGTGAGATGCCTTGCAAACAATGCTTGGTCTTGACATGTCCAATAGTGGGCACATGAGCCAAATATTCGTGAGAAAAATAAGCTGCAAGAAAACTCTAGAACTTTCTAGTGTGAAAAACTGTCAATTTCAAATACAATTCTTCATAACAAATGTTGGTTGGCCAACAAGGAATTTGTCTTGGTGCATATGCTTTCGGTGTACATATCTTTTCTTTTATGTACACCGAGAGCGTATGCACCAAGACAAATTCCTTGTGTGTCCAATCTCACTTGGCCAATAAGGAATTCTATTCTATTCTATTCTATTCTATTCTATTCTATTCTATTCTAT
>WNWU01000045.1:5754806-5805242 GCA_012654045.1 Ptyas mucosa | reverse complement strand
ATTCTATTCTATTCTATTCTATTCTATTCTATTCTATTCTATTCTATTCTATTCTATTCTATTCTATTCTATTCTATTCTATTCTATGGCAATATGGCCTCAATTGTTTCATTCTGTGATTAACTGTGAAAAATTTCCTTAACAACCCACCTTCTATGCAAATTCTCCAGAGCTCGGAAACCCCTGCATCACAAAATAAAATGTCTAACATAAGAGGCTCTGAGAGAATTAAAAGACTATCCTGCATCAAGAAATCCAGAAAAGAAACCAACATCTCTAGTCCTAGTGAAATGGATAGGGAGGCCTTTGACTTGCTTTTGGTTTGAGAAACATGAAGTGATGAAGTGGCCATAACTAAGAACCTGTGCTTGCTGCAGCTGCTAAGCCACAATCAAGAAAGAAGTCCCCATGATCTTCATTCAAATGTTTTGTGATAGAGCTGGAATTTACAGAAAGCAAGTTCATTCAGGTACATGAATGCTGAGAAGATGGAACAGGCCTTTATAACCTGTTAATTTCAATGGCTTCTGCTTGTTCACATAGCTACTTGTGAATGGACAGCTTTGCATTTCAATAGCTCTGTGCCATATCAGATACTGCATGGAACCTCCCCCTTCAGACACTGTGATGTGGCACTTAACCTGTTCTAACTGTTGCCTCTTCTTACCAACTATTAATATTCCAATCTCTGAAATTAAGGGAAGGCAAACTGTAAAGCGATGGAACGGAATGGCAAGCTTACAATTAATCTGTACAGTTGAGATGCAGAGACTCTGAAGAAAAATAAATTAAATTCTTTTATTTGTAATCAGGATGAAATTTCTTTAGATTAAATTAACATTGTTCTTGGTAACTGCTAATTAGCTGGTTTCGCTAAATATTGTGTAAGATTTCTGATTCAAGAATGATCAAACTCAGAAGAATATGCCTTGACCCAAATCATCATTGACATTATTGTATATATAACAAAAACAAAATTAGTCATATATGCTTGGGGTTATAAGTAGATTTACGTATTGTGAATAATGACTTTTAAAGTATGTAATTTTCAAATCTTAAAGAATATTTAAAAGAGACAAGTTCTTAACGCAGACTGCAAACAAAAAGATGTCAGAAGGCAAAATTCACTTAACAAATGTCTTGCTTAGCAACATAAATTTTGGGCTCAATTGGTGTCATAAATCGAGGATTACCTGTAATATATATTCCATATACAATTTGTCATTCTTTCTGTTCAGCAGAATTGTTTCTGCTATGTACATATAGAACGTGAGCCTTTCTAAATAAGTTATTTGAATCCTTTGCTATTTCTTAATAAATTTATTCCTTATAGCATGATACAGAGGAGGAATACATGATGTTTTTGAGATTTATTGCTATTTTACAGGTTCATCTCTTATTGCTTTTTCTCCAAAAACAGGAGGTGCCCTTCTATTTATCTACCATGGCTGTCATGTATGATTGCTTATTATGAAAGCTGGCTTTGAATTGTGTTCGGGATGACAGATTATGCTATTATATTATTTTATTTGAATGTGAATAAATAAACTGCCACTCCCTTACAAGAAACCAGTTTGGTGTAGTGGTTAAGACACTAGACTGGAAACCCAGAGACTGTGAGTTTTAGTTCTGCTTTAGGCACAAAGCCAGCGGGGTGACTCTGGGCCAGTCTCTCCCTCTCTCTCTTAGACCGAGGAAGGAGGCAATGCCAAACCATTTCTGAAATTCTATTAAGAAAGCTGCAGTTGCCCAGGCAATTGCCAAGAGTCAACACTGACTCAAAGTCGCCAGTGGTGGGTTTCCAAATTTTTTACTAGCAGTTCTGTGGGTGTGGCTTGGTTGACATGGGTGGACGTGGCTTGGTGGGCATGGCAAGGGAAGGATACTGTAAAATCTACATTCCCTCCCCAATCCCGGGGAAGGTTACTGCAAAATCCCCATTTCCTCCCAATCAGCTGGGACTCAGGAGGCAGAGAATAATGGGGGCAGGGCCAGTCAGAGGTGGTATTTACCGGTTTTCCGAACTACTCAAAATTTCCGCTACCAGTTCTCCAGAACTGGTCAGAAACTGCTGAAACTCACCTCTGAAAGTTACATATACACATACAGAAACAGAGAGAGAAGCAGGCTGGGTGTAGTTGAGAAAAAGACACAGAGAGAAAAATAGTGGGAGAAAAGGAGATGGCTGGTATATAGTAAAGAAATAAGAAAAAAAAAGATTAAAAATGCCAATTTACTCTAATTAAACACAGAGGAATTGTACTGTAGTGTGTATGCCTCACTTTAAAAAGAAACAATTCATCATATCCTATGCTATCTTCTTTATACACTATTTGTTCATGGTCGACTTGGCTTTCAAATTAAAAAAGATGCAGTATCAGTGGTGGGTTGCTCCCGGTTCTGTCCAGTTCTATAGAACCAGTAGTAAAACCACCAGGAGGCTCTGCCCATCCACCATGACATCATTTTTTTTTTAATTTGATTTATATGCCGCCCTTCTCCGGAGACTCAGGGCGGCTTACAATGCGCTAAGCAATAGCCTTCATACTTTTGTATATTTATACAAAGTCAGCTTATTGCCCCCACAAACTGGGTCCTCAATTTACCTACCTTAGAAAGGATGGAAGGCTGAGTCAACCTTGAGCCTTGGTGAGATTCGAACCTGCAATAATTGCAGGCAGCTGATGTTAATAACAGGGTGCTTTAGACCACTGTACTATCCAAGGCTCTTCATGGGTGATCTGCACATGTGCAGAAGCTTCTACGCGTGTGCAGAAGTGCATGCGCATGCACGAGCGAAGCGAACACGCTAGCGCTCCTGCTGCGAACCTGTAGTAAAGGTAAGTAGAAACCACCCCTGGGCAGTATATAATGTTCATGCACATCCACACTCACTCATTCATCTATATGCACATGCATATCTAAAGTACTGGAGTTCCAAGAAAAGAACAGACAAGATGCCCAACAGCACAAGGATCTTAAATGAGTATAAGATCCAAGTTTAACATATGGATCCCAATTAAATTCTTATGAGGTGGCAGCAACAAAAGTAAATAAAGAATATTTCTTTTAATTAGTTCAATTTATGTGCTGCCCTTCTCCGAAGACTCAGGGTGTTTTACAATGCACTTATAGCAATAGCCTTCATTCTTTTGTATATACCTGCTTATTAGGGCTTTTCGCACCCCCATAAGCGGTGTTTCTACAAAGTCAGCTTATTGCCCCCACAATCCGGGTCCTCAATTTACCTGCCTCGGAAGGATGGGAGGCTGAGTCAACCTTGAGCTTGGTGAGATTTGAACTCGCACTAATTGCAGGCAGCTGGCAGCTAAGTGCTACATAACAGCACTTAGTCCACTGCACCACCAAGGCTCTTTTGATTTGTCTTCTCCCCATCTTCCCCTGAATATGAATTGGAATGCATTATACTACTTCTGTCCAAAAAAACCTCTTCAATTTAGTACAGTGATAAGTGCAATTACAGTGGAATTATCAGAAATAAAAGAAAAAGAATAGAAAGAAGAGATGTTTCCACAAATCCATTTATGCTTTTCTGCGCTGAAGAATCAGCATACTTTTGTAAATCAGCTGCATTGTTGTGCTAATTCCAGATTCAGAAATATTCTGCCGGTCTTCAGATTGCAGTGACCATAAAAAGACACAGCAATCAGAAAGAAAGAGAGCCAGACTTAATGCAATGATTCCACTGTAGCAGGGGTGGGTTCTAAAATTTTTTACTACCGGTTCTGTGGGCTTGACTTATTTTGTGGGTGTGGCTTGATGGTCATGTGCCAATTCTTTAGGATTTAGCAGAGGTACTGGTCTACCAGGCTTTTAACTGCTTGCAGAGCTGTACCGGTCTACCCATTTATTTTTGCAGGCACTGGCCTACTCATGTATTTTTGCAGGCACTGGTCTATTCATGTATTTTTGCAGGCACTGATCTACCCATTTATTTTTGCAGGCACCGGTCTACTCATTTGTTTTTGAAGGCACCGGTCTACCACCAAACTGCTTTTTACCACTGATCAGCTGTAGGGCGGCCCTTTGAAGCCCCGCGGCAAGAGTTTAAACAGTTTTTTTCCTTATAGCCCATCAGCTGGGACTCAGGAGGCAGCAATAGATTGGGAGTGGGGCCAAATAAAAGGTAGGAATAACGCAGGGGATGGGTGGGGGGGCGGGGAGGCAGGGGGGGTAGAACTGGTTTGGTGACATCATATCGTCACGGCTACCGGCTCTGCCGAACCGGGCCGAACCGGGAGGAACCCACCAGTACACTGTAGGGATATGCATTGGATTTGTCTATATTCCAAATGGGAAGCAAATGGGATTATATAACCAGAGGAGATGAAATCCAATCTCTATGGAAGGATCCAAGCAAACCCTGGAAGTTTTGTGATGCTTTCCCATTCTGTAATCAGACATATTGACTGCAGAAATGACTGCAACTCCCCGTTTTCTAACATGCCAGGATGGCAAAAGGCAAAAAGCAAGGAGAAAAGGAGACACATAATAGTTAAAACTCTGTCCTAATCACCTGGAATAGAGTAATCATGGACTTTCAAGTCATAGTGCTTTGGAGCAAACTTTTGCATTCCTTTTTCAAGATTATCTCCACACCATAGTTCGATGGTTCCAGCTCTTAGTAAGAGAAATTAAGGATGCTACATAGCATGAGTGTCCAGTGGCTAAGACGCTGAGCTTGGCAATCAGAAAGGTCGGTGGTTCAAATCCCTCGTATAGGTCTCCTGCGTGAGCAGGGGGGTTGGACCAGATGACCTCCAAGGTCCCTTCCAACTCTGTTACTTTGAGAAACCTTTTGGCTTGCCTGGACCTCATTAAGTGAGGAGTGAAGATCTTGAGCCACATATAAAATATATAATATAGTATCACTTTAAAAAATCACTAAAAAGCACATAATAATGTTAAAAGTTGTGGGGCCGCATTACTAGCTATCCAGGCCTGGAGGCCATGGATTGGACAAGCCTGCTGTATAGGATTTGGTCTTCTCCAAAAGATTTAACTTTCAGCTGTTGTCCATCTTCCTGCACTTTATCTGCCCTTCTACATTAATTAGGAAGCTGCGCTTCTATGGCTCCTAAGAGAATCAAAGGTAAAACTTTCATGTTCAGAGAGATTCATTCCTTGAACTAGATCCCAGTAAAGGCCGTTGTCAACATCAGCAAATAACATGAGAAAAGAGAACAAAGAACAATGTTTGCTTCTGAACATCTTGGCATCTCAGAAACTCCTGCCTTGTAAATACAGCTCTAGCACGACAGGATCAAAACAAGCTTTAAAAGGATCTGCTGTTATTCAATTTTCTGTGTTCAGGGAGAGGTGTTTCTTTTTGTTTTCTTTTTTGTACATACTATTTAATGAGACCAGTTATCTCTGGCAGTGTTTGCATTCTACATACAAATGTGCAGCCAAAATGGAGGCAGCTGCTGTTTTGCTGAGCTAGGCAGAGATCTTTCGAAAATAAGTCAGACACAGGAGAACCTCATCAGAGACTCGGTTTTGTAGGAAAATGATGTCTGGCTGTTTCCATTTTTTCCTCCAGTCGCTGCTTGTTAGTAAACATGCTTAATTTTCTCAAGGGAGAAAATCATTAAGCCAACTGAAAAACTGCATATAATTATGGGGTTTTCTATATAAATTCTTGATAACAACTGTGCTTCAAGGGTACATTGGACAAATCAGGTAGGCTCTTAATTCAAGAGCATTATGTATGTATGTATGTATGTATGTATGTATGTATGTATGTACGTATGTATATACACATATACATATATACACACATTGTTGTCGCTTTCTACCATTGATTTGCTCAATTGGTAGCTGGTTAAAGATGACATCAACTTACTCAGCTTCAGAAACACGAAGTATTTAAATAATCAGAAAGTAAAAAAAAAGAGGAAGCAATAATGCAGGAATTTTTAAATAATACTTTAATAATTAATTTTTGCAAAAGCTAAAATTAACATTTAGTGATGGCTCTTTTGTACATTTTAGTTGCACGTAGTCCTGGAAGGAGAAAAGAGCACAGCCTTGTCAATTTCACCTTTTAATTTTTTAAAACAGCGGTCAGTCCCTCCGTCTACCCTTCCTTCCATCAGAACATTTGGAGGAAAAACAAAACCTGCCTGCTCATTGTTCCACTGGTGAGTTTGTAAAAAAATATTCGGGTCCTGGAGGGCAGCAATCAATGTCAAGGTAAAGAAGGTCTTCTGGCTTTCCTTCAATCTTTCCCAGCATTAGAGCCTTTTCAACACAACTAGGTCTTTGCATAAGGTTGTGTCCAGAGTACAGTCATTTGAGACTGATCATTTGTGCCTTACATGAGAATTCTTGGTTAATTTGTTGATCCATTGGTTTTGGGGGGGGGGGGGTTGGCTGTCCACGGCATTCTCAGGTTTCCAATACCAAAATTAAAGCATCAAATATTCTTCTTATCCTGTTTCTTCAAAGTCTAACTTTCATTCCATACAATGTCATAGAGAATAATATGGCTTGTAATATTTTGTAGGTATATAGGTAGGTATTATATTATAGGCATATTCTTTTCCAAAGCCTTCAGGATGCCCTACTATGTGCATTTTAATTCTAGACTGTTAGTTTACTGTTGATGGTTGATCCTAAAAGGCAGAAACTATTCACCAATATTTTCACTGCCAATTCTAATATTTGTTCTACCAACAGTAAATGTAAATGTTATAATTCAAAAATTGTTAAAATATAGGTGTCAGTTGTTTCCAAAATGACTATAAGACTTAATTAACATATGTAGGAGCTTTGTCTCTGCCTGAAAATTGAAATAATTATTATTCTTTATACAAAGGAAAGATAAAAAGAATGGATGCAAGTACTGTAGACAAGTTTATTAAATATCCCTGGGAAAGGCAGCATTTAACATCCAGCTGCCTGCAATTACTGCGAGTTCAATTTTCACCAGGCTCAAGGTTGACTCAGCCTTCCATCCTTTCTAAGGTGGGTAAAATGAGGACCCGGTTGTGGGGGCAATAAGCTGACTTTGTATAGAATATACAAAAGTATGAAGGCTATTGCTTAACGCATTGTAAGCCGCCCTGAGTCTCCGGAGAAGGGCGGCATATAATTATTTTTTTTTAAAGTGTTAACAGAAGTCTTATTGAAAGGGTGACAAGAAAGGATAATGAACAAGATTTGGGAAGGGCAGTATGACTACACCGGGACAAGATTGTTCCAGCCAAAAGTTTTCTTTTCAGTTTTCAATTGAAAAGAATATGAATATGTGAAAAGCATTTTATTTTTTGTATTATTTGTTTGTTTATTTTTATATAGTGTCTTTATTATTTTTACAAATAACTCAAAGCAGCAAACATATCCAACACGCCTTCATTTTCATCTTTTTCCCACAACAACACTGTGAGGTGAGTTGGGCTGAGAGAGAGTGACTGTCCCAAAGTCATCCAGCTGGCTTTCATGGTTAAGGCGGAACTAGAACTTGCAGTCTCCTGGTTTCTAGATTGGTGCCTTAAACACTAGACCAAACTGACTCTCAAGTTCAATAATAAAGTGAGTGAGCTTGAATTATAAACTTCGGTGAAGCATATTTAAACCATCGTCTTCCTAATGTTATTCCCACAGATGCAGGGTCCACTTTTCAGATCAACAAACATTTAATATTTATTTTAAAATAATCCAGTAAACATCAAAAGTTAATGAACAACAATATAGTAATCTTGATTTCTTCTTCCTTTCTTCAAACCCTTGGCAGGAAAAAAAAAAGGAGAGGATTACATGATTGGACAAAATCAAACTCAGGTGACTGAATTCATCTTTTCAGGATTCACAGATCATCTAGAATTACAAGTTGTTCTCTTTAATATATTCTTGATGATTTATATCATCACATTGAGTGCAAATCTTGGGATGATCCTGCTGATCAAGGTGGATTCCCAGCTACATACTCCAATGTACTTCTTTCTCAGCCATTTGGCCTTCCTGGATGCCAGCTATTCTTCAACTGTTACCCCTAAGGCAATAGCAGATTTTTTATCTGACAAGAAAACCATTTCATGGGCTGGATGTCTTATACAATTTTTTATGTTTGTTGCATTGGTGACCACTGAATTGTTTTTGCTATCAGTCATGGCCTATGATCGATATGTGGCCATTTGCCATCCTTTGCTTTATTCCAGAATTATGTCCAAAAAGCGCTGCGTTTTCTTGGTAGTTGGTGTCTATAGCTATGGATTTGTGAACTCGATTATCCAGACAGCATTAACATTCCAGTTATCCTTCTGTGGTCCAAATTTAATTAACCACTTTTACTGCAATGACCCACCACTTCTAGCTTTATCCTGCTCTAACACTCAGCCAAAAGAAATACAGCTTTTTGCATTGAGTACTATCAATTTAACCGGGTCCCTCTTCACAGTCATCATCTCCTATGTCTATATTCTGAATGCCATCTTTAGAAAACGTTCTACTAGTGGAAGACACAAAGCCTTATCTACCTGTGCCTCCCACCTGACTGCTATTGTGATTTTCTATGGCACCCTCTTCTTCATGTATGTGCAACCAAGCTCTTCTCATTCTCTGAATTATGACAAAGTAATTTCTGTGTTTTACGCTGTTATGATTCCCATGCTGAACCCCCTTATCTATGTTTTAAGAAACAAAGAAGTTAAAGGAGCCTGGAGAAGAATGAAAATTAAGAAATTGTTTTTTATAACATGACATGTATATATATGCCTATCTTGCAGCTTTTTATATCTTTTCCCACTCAACCAACCATACACTAGGTTAAGGGCAACAGATTAAAATTTAAAAAATCAACAATAGAAATGAGCCAATTTTTTTTTAAAAAGAACAGTAGTAATAGATCAACCCTCTCCTAAAATGGATGTCTATAAAATCTATAAAATCAAGCTAGGGTTGAAGGCACAATGTAATAAAAATGTCTTTAAATGGTAGCATTCATTCATTCATTCATTCATTCATTCATTCATTCAGTTATCCATCCAATTTATATGGCCAGGCATTTAGCCAAGAAACTTGTGGTGACAAAAAAACCCCAAAATAATTACATTAAAACAGAAACCAATTAAAAGTATATTTAATAGACACAAACCACGGGACATATGCACCCATGCTATAGCCCCCAAACTCACTCATTTGTTTTCTTAAGATTATTATAGATCTTTGTGGGTTAAGAATTCCAAGGTGTGGGCATTGCCACAGAGAAAGCCTATCATCTCATTCATGCCCCCTTCTCAATTTAGAGTGGGGAAGGTGATTCTTAACAGGTTTTCTTAGGATTTTTTTTTTTTTGTGAAGAGGTGGATTCAATAGCTGAAAGTAGAACTGAATGTAACATAGTGCTGTCTCATAAGACCTTATAGGTCATTACCAGTACTTTGAGTTGGGTCTTGAAGACTAGTGGGATCTAATGCAGTGGTTTCAGGAAAGATGTGATCCTGCCCTGGCAGTATTGGCTCACCATTAATCTTGCAGCTGCATTCTAAACCAGCTGTGGTTTCCAGGTGCTCTCCAAAGCCTACTCTACTTAAATTACATTACATCCAAGTGATGCTCAAAGCATGAATGATCAGTCCAGACCATACTGGGCCAAAGAGGTCATGACTGCCACATAAGCCATAGCCACAGTTTCTATGATGACCCCTAACTCATGCCCCAAGTCCTTTGGGGGAAAACAATGTTTCTGTATGTTTACTGATGAATTACTTGGGTTTGGAGGCATTTAATTGGGCTTTCTTTTCTATCTGATAGACATCAGTTAAGCCATTTTCAGTTTAGTAATGCATACCTGAATGTCATCAGAGCCATTGGGCAGCATTCAAATAAAATAAACAAACAAAGCTCATCCTACACAACAGATACCCCCCTCCAATGGTTTCATATAGCATGGCCAGAAAACGCATGGAGGAGAATATTCAACCCTGGGACAACCAAAAGAACCAGGAGGACCTCTTTTTTTCATCCCTATCCTGACAAACTTCATCCACTAAAGTGACTGACACCGTTTTTATTCCATGACTGGATTTCAAAATAATTAATTTTCTCAAAGTTGAAACTGAGTTGTCATCACTTTCCCAAGAAAGTATAGGTTGAAGATGGGAGTGAATATGATCAAGCGTTTCTGGATCAGGGAAGCCTATTTCAGGTATCAACTGGGAAGATACTTAAGGATAATTCACACCCTGGCCAGTGTCTCTTTTCACTTTTACCATTGGGCAGAAGACACAGAAATATAGCCAGCCGGACAAACAGGTTTAAAAACAGCTTCTACCGATGGGCTGTCAGACTCCTAAACACAATGTCGCACCACAAATAGATTAATATGATGAATTTCACTGGTGCCAGTGAAGTGTATAATATGTATATACCATGACATAAGATCATACACCATAGTAATATACATGTTGCACAGAATATGACGTATATATGGAAACGTATGACTAGGTTTTTTTCCTAACTACCACGTTTCCCCAAAAATAAGACCCTGTCTTATATTTTCCTGAAATAAGTGCTTGGCCTTATTGCCATGAGCTCAAAAGCCCGATTGGGCTTATTATCAGGGGATGTCTTATTTTGGGGGGAACAGAGTACTTGTATAAGGATTATTCTTTATATTATTCGTGTTGTCTTGTATTCTTGTATGGACTGCACCAGTGGAAGCTAAACCAATTTCGTTGTATACATGATGTACAATGACAATAAAGGCTTTGAAATCTTTTTTGGAACATATTACTGAATATAGGGGGGAAAGTGGAATGGTGATTCCTTGATTTGCTGAATGTAAAATTGATTGAATATGGGATAGAAGGAACCTTTGTAATGTAATCAGAAAGAAGGAGGAGGAATTCTCAGCCTTGTTAACAAGACTGAGAATTCTTCGAGAAAAAAAGATATGATAGCTATTTCAGTGAGGGAAAATTTAATCAGGGAAGATTTGCTTCAGACCAATTTACAACATCTAACAGAACACTTTGGGACATTTTTTTTAATGGATATAAATAAATCTGAGAACTTCTTCAGGAAAGGAGATTTTTCTTGAAAAAAGATTTTTATTTTTATTTTTATTTCTTATACACGTATTGTAAATGTACATTCTCTTATCCATAATTGATCATATATATACATATTTTTTTCTAATGAAACCATAAAAATAAGACATTTTAATTACATTTGGGGTTGCTCTTCTACCCTCTTTTCCCTCTTTTCACAACAAACCTTCTTCTCCTTCTTTTTTCTTTCCCCTCCCTCCCTCCCTCCCTCCTCTTCTCTTCTACTTTCTTCCTCCTCCTCTCCTCCCCTACTTCCCCTTCCTCTCCCCCACTCCTCCCCCCTTTGCCCCTTTCTCACCTTCTCTCCTGTTCTTGTCCCCTATCCTTTCTTCCTCTCCTTCCTCTTTCTTCCATTCCTCTCTCTCCCTCTCCTCCTCTATCCCTCTCCTCCTCTTTCCTTTCTTTCTCCTTTGTTGTGCAATATTTCCCTTATTTGGTATCCAAGCAACTCCAATTTTCTAATAATATATACTTTCTTTTCGATTTCTTTCCCATTTTAACTAATCTGTCATTTCATAATTGTACATTTATATTTATAATCTTCTTTCTTAGGAAAGGAGACTTGATAGACTCTCCTGAGAAGAAAAAGACTCTATTCTATGAAGATAAACTGGAGGGAGTGACTTAAATATGGTTTAATTAATTAGGATGGATTTTTAAAAAATTTAATATATGTACTGTTAGAACTCTTTATGAGGAAAAAAAAAGAAACTTTGATTCTGTTTTTGTAAACTAGACAGGCTTATTGTTATAGAAATGGTTTGTACATACTGTTGTGTAAAGCAAAAAGTTGTGGTTGTTGTAATGTTGTTACCTTCGACTGTGCCAAAGAGAGTCAGAAGTTTTTTTCTTCCTGTTACACTATACCCCCTCTTTATCCCTTCCTCTCTTCTTACTTTTCCATGTTTCTTTTTCTTTCTATTTTATACTTCGATAAACTAATAAAAAAGTTAAATTGAAAAGAAAGGGAGGGAGGGAGGGAGGAAGGAAGGAAGAAAAAGAAAGAAGAAAGAAAGAAAGAAAGAAAGAAAGAAAGAAAGAAAGAAAGAAAGAGGGAGGGAGGGAGGGAGGGAGGGAGGGAAGGAGGGAGGGAGGAGGAGTGCTTCTGCCTGAGTTACTGTTGGTTCTGGAACTGGAAAAATCTGAAGAAATCCCATTCAAAATCAGAATTATTGAGGGGCTGAGGACGAGTATTGACATATAATGAGAATGTGTGCTTATCTCACTTTCATGTAGTTCACGTTAATTTCATGTATTCTTAGAAAAATTAAGACAAAAGAGGAACATGCATTAAGCTATTGTTATTTAAATTCCGAAAGTTGGTAGAAGAATACCATGGATCCATAAACTTTACAAGAAGCATTTATTTTGAGTGGGGGAAAAAATCACATTTATCACAGAGTAAAATTGCCTTGTTTTCAATAGAGGGCAGAAGGAATTTCAGCTACAAGTGAGAATGTCAATTAGGATAACAGAATTGGATTGTTGCAACATTGCAGTATAAGTACAGTTACATCACAAATTCATCCGTTCTAATATCTAAGGCATGGATGGTTCTAAAACAAAAGCAAAAACCTTCAGCTACCCCTTTATAAGTTTTTTTTTCTTCCTCTCAATCATGTCTGATTCTCAGCGATTGCCTAGACAAGTCCTGGCAATTTTCTTGGCAATTTTCTGGAAAACCGTTTTCCAGAAATGGTTTACAATTGCCTCCTTCTTAGAGCTGAGAGAATGTAACTTAGCTGGCTTTAAGGAAGGAACAGAATTCACAGTCTCCCACTTTCTAGCCTGATGCCTTAACCGCCACACCAAGCTGGTTCTCTCCTTATGGATATCAAAAGAGAAATATTGTCAGCCTTGTGGGACAAACAATCACAACTAGATGATTTTATTTCTAATTACATTGACAAAACCTTGCAACACTGAAAGTACATATTTCTCCCCCATTTTCTTTACAAACAAAGGAGTGTCTCGTCTATGCTTTTTGACCTTCCTATTCTATAGCTGCAGGGTATGTTGTTTCCAGGGGTGAAATGCTCCCGGTTCGGACCGGATCACCTGATCCGGTAGTGATGGAGGCGGGTGGTTCAGAGAACTAGTAGCAAAAATCCCTGCCCCCTCCCACATGCCCAGCTGAGCCACGCGATCATCAGAGGCTCTTTTTTTTTACTTTTAAAAGCATTTTTTCATCCAAAGACGTAGAAAAAATGCTTTTAAACATATTTTTAAAAGCCTTTGATGATCACACGGCTCAGCTGGGATCGTCAGAGGCTTTTTAAAGCATTTTTTTTTTCTGCAACCTCTTTGGCCGAAGAGATTGTAGAAAAAAAAAATGTCTTTAAAAGCCTCTGGCAATCCCAGCTGAGTTGCCTGATCGTCAGAGTCTTTTAAAAGCATTTTTTCTGCAACCTCTTAAGGTTGTAGAAAAAATGCTTTTAAAAGTTTTTTTTAAAGTTGGCCACGCCCACCCAGTCACATTACCCCACCCCCCCCCCCAGCCACACCCACACAACCCGCAGTAACAAATTTTACATTTCACCACTGGTTGTTTCTTATCTGACCATTCTCTTGGCAGCTCTCTTTGCCCAATTTCTAAAGCTCTTTTCCATATACCATTACAAATATTGAACAAAAGCAGGCAATCTTAGTGCTCACCTAGGCTCAGTACAGTGATAGTATGGCTAGATCAGGAAAAAAAAAACCAATGCTTAACATATTTTGATCATTAAAGAAAGAAAGAAGATGTTTATGAAAATCTTTTCAGATTGAAGACTTTGTACAAGGCTTTTTTAACTTCCTTATTTCTCAGACTGTAGATCATAGGATTCAGCATGGGAGTGATGATTCCGTATAGCATGGAAATTATTCTGCCCTGTTTGCCTGAATAAGAAGAGGTGGGACGAGCATAGGTAGCAATGGTGGCCCCGTAGAAAAGACATACAACAATTAAATGAGAACCACAAGTGGAAAAGGCTTTGCGCCTCCCCTCAACGGAAGGCATGCGCAAGATGGTAGAAATTATGTAGATGTAAGAGATCAGGGTGACCAGAAAAGCCCCACTACCTATAACACCAGCCACAAGTAGATGAACAACTTCAACAAGGAAAGTAGAAGAGCAAGAGAGAGCCATCACAGGTTGAAGGTCACAGAAATATTGGTTGAGTTTCTTAGATCCACAGAAAGACAATCTAAAGATCAGTATGGTATGAATCAGAGAATTAATAAAGCCCAATAGCCAAATCCCAGCCGTCAGTTGAACACACCGCCGTTTATTCATTATATTAGCATAATGTAAAGGACTACATATGGCCACATAACGGTCATAAGTCATCACTGCAAGCAAGAAGATTTCAGTGCCCAACACATCAAGCAAGAAAAATAGTTGCAGCACGCAGCCAACAAAGGATATTTTCTTGTCCTTTGACAAGAATATCTGAAGCATCTTTGGTACAATGACTGTTGGACAAAGGATGTCCAGCAGTGATAAATTACTCAGAAAGAAGTACATTGGAGTTTGGAGGTGAGCATCTGTTCCTATGGCCATGAGAATAGACCCGTTCCCTGCCAGGGTGATCAAGTAGATCAGCAGAATTACCACAAAGAGGGCAGTCTGTACTTCAGGCATATCAGACAGTTCAGTCAAGTAGAAGTCCATCAACCCAGTTGTGTTGCTTTTCTCCATCTTTCTGGCAATCACACTGAGCCGCAGGAGTACCTAAAATAAGTCAATGCAAAAGAGGTTTGCTAAAAGAATATATATTTATCTGGATTTTAGAGTGTAGCAGAGATGCAGACTATCACCTACATTCCTTCCATATATATCTGCAGACTACAGAGGGTAGTTGGGAATGGGATGTTGGGAATAAGTCCACAATGGAAAAGGAAACTATATCAGCAGACAGATCGTGTCTCTTTCTCTTCATAATTGGGGCTAATGATCAGTGTTAAATTTTATTACCTATTATTATGAGTGATGAAGCATTTGGAGGCTTTAGTAATCCAGATCCCATCATCCCTTCACGGTCAATGATCAAGCATAAAGGAGTTTGGAAATCATCTCAAGTTCATCACTCCCTTTCTGTCATTTCTTTTTCCTTTTCTGGGATTACTTAGATTATAAAAATCAGCATAAATGGTTAGTGCTATAAAAATATTAACATAGGAGGAAGAGATGAAGAATAAATCATTATTAAATTGTAACGTGATTAAAAGAGGCTTTAGTCACTATCTAAATTAACAAAATAGCATTGATTTAGATATTGTTGTAGACTATATACTATGAATCTAATATCTGACTGAAAATATTCAATTTAGAAAGCAATTATATGCAAATTCTTAATTCAGATTTAGTTCAAGAATGCGTAAGAGAGTCAAATTGCTGCAACAGGTTTTCTTAGAATTGCTCTTGTTATTCTATAAGGTACTTAACAGAAGGAGCAGATTAGTTTTTATGAAGCTCCTACTAGCCTAGGGTTTGCAAATAACATTTTATCCTTCAAAATCTCTATTACTAGCAGACATAAATCACTTAAGGGTGTTTTTCAAAACCACAAAGCTAAATGGGTTTCAATTCACCAATAATAACAATACAGTGCAAAAACTATATTTTCAAAGCTGTTACTTAGCCTTCCCCAAAATGCCTTAAACTAAACCTTCCCATTTTGCAGTTGGAGGTTAAACATGAGGAAATAAAATGTGCTAAGGTCATCAGTTAAGATTTTATCAGAGCTATGGATAAAATCTACTCTCTTCCGGCATTGACTCAGAATAAGTAATTCATTAAAGAATAAAACTCCAGACAAAATAGACACAGTCATTTTCATCTGTTGGTCTCCAGATGGATGGGACTGCAGTCTGCATATTTCCCCACATGTCCATAAGGAAAATCCTGCATATCATGAGGGCACCAAAACATGGAAGATGATGTTAGATAATGTCTAACAACATAAAATTATTCTTCCAATAAAGTGAAGTCACTTGCCTTTCTTTTTTCTCCTGTTTGCATCAACACAGTAACCACAGCATAAAGAATTTATGTGGAGTCAAGCAAAATACATGCATGGCTACTCAGGCATCAAATTAACAATCATTGCTCCAATCATCAAAGTAAAGTCTTTGCTATTCTTCCTTTTTAACAAATGCAAATAATGACATTAAGACAAAGACTCTATTGAGGGACTCCAAGTTCTCCAAGGAATTTGGTACCAGTTGGATTTGAGTCTCATTGGAACAGAAGTTCAATTTGGTGATTTTTTTTTTAATACAACAGCATCAAACTAGGAAGAGTGACTTTACACTACTATTAATCTGTAAAAAGTAAATAAAAAGAGGACTTCCTGCCAGTACTGTACTGTAAAGTACAAATAGTGTTGGGTTATTTGTGATATCTATCTCCCATTTACAGTAACTCAAAGAACTAGATTTATTCAAGCAAACTTTGTACTTTTTTATTATTTTTTTATTTAAATTTATATACCGCCCTTCTCCTACTGGACTCAGGGCGGTGCACAGCCAGAAATAAAAAACATTCCAATACAAAATTTAAAAATTTAAAAGAATTATAAACTTTGGCCGAAAATTTAAAAAACCTCCCAACTAAAACCCATTAGACAATTAAAAATCTAATATCTCAAAAAAGATATATCTCATTTTGTTTGGAACTAGGTCTGTTCAAAACGTTATTTCCATTGTGCATCTCTAATCCACATCAAGCATCCTGTATATAGGTTTCTGTATATAGGTTTTAAATCTCCAGTTGTGAACAGGGCACACATATGATAAAATAAGATCTTACCTATCATTGTCATATCCCCATCTCTTGTCTTCAGAGGAAATTATACCTTTTTCATGATAAACCAGAGTACGGACATTGTTAACCGTTATAACAAAAAGACAATTATGTTCTGAGCTATTATCCTGTGGCTTGCACAATTGCAATTTCTGCTATGCCTTCTAAATGGATAACGGCTGCCACTCCCCATCACATCCCAATATTCAGACAATCTATTTCTGCCTTTCTTGATTTAAAAAGAATGTCTGGATTATTTTGTATTTATCCATTGATTTTTTTTATAAGGGATATTGGAATCTATGGACCAAAAAGCCCACCTCACAAGGTAGCTTTGTTTAGCATAATGAAATGGGGGAGGACCAGGGGTGGGTTCTACTTACCTTTACTACCGGTTCACAACGGGGCTGCGCGTGCGCACATGTGCATGCACAGAAGCTTCCTGATGACATCAGGGTCAGTGGGCGGAGCCTCCCGCCAGTTTTACTACCGGTTCTATAGAGCCGGTCCGAACCAGGGGCAATCAACCACTGGGGAGGACTATTGACACTGCTTTCAGCTCCTACAGGAAATGTGGAAAACAAATCTAATAAATAAGTGCAAGGGTTTTTGTATGTTTGTTTGGTTTTGCCATGAGTTGAAACTGCTGCAAGTGTGGTCTCACAGAAGAGGCAAACAACAGCAAAATGGGAGCCCCAAATGGAAAATGCTTTTTGCCTACCCTCAGCAGAGTGTGTCCGTAAGATAGCTGAAACTGTACAGATATAAGAGATCAGGGTAACAAGAAAAGCACCACAATCTAAAATGCCAGCCACAAGGAGGAGGACAAGCTCAGGTAGCTATGTCAAAGAGCAAAAAAGAAAAGCCATAATGGGAAGGTTGTCACAGTAATATTGATTAACTTTTTTGAACCAACAGGAAGGTAATATAAAGGTCAGTGGTGTAAAAATCATAGTATTTGTTTAGCCTGTTAGCCAGGTCCCAGCTGCCAGTTGAGCACATAACTGCTTGCTTATAATATTTTTGTAGCATAGAGGGCTGCATATCGGCACATAGCAGTCATGAGCCACCATTGCAAGCAAAAAATAATCAGTGTCCACCACAAAAATCAGGAAGAAGAGTTGCAGCATGCAGCCAGTAAACGATATTCTCTTGTCCTCTGACAAGAAGGTCTGGAGCATTTTTGGCCCAGTGACAGTAGGACAAGGGACATTCAGACACAGAAAGAAATACCTAGGAGTCTGGAGGTGAGCATCTGTTGCTGTTGCTATAAGAATAGCCCCATTCCCTGCCAGAGTGCTGAAGTAGGTCAGCAGAATCACCATAAATAGAGAAAGGTGCACTGCAGGCAGATTGTCTCTACAGGAGGACAATCACAGGTGATCAGTGAGGAAATAAGGAATGAAAGAAACCAGACTCAGGCAATTCAGTACAATAGCTGAATTCTATATCCCAGCTTCTCAAACATGAGAGGCACATTAATCTCAATTAATCAATAACTTTTTCACCAACAGTGCTAGGCTAGGATGGAATAGATGTTAATAATGTTTCTCACCTATAAGGCCCTACAGGACTTAGATTCAGGATATTTGCAGGACCTTCTCCTGCCTGCCTCCCACCATCCTGTTCACTCACATAGGGCTGCTCTCCTCAGGTTTCCGATGGCGAGCAATGTCGTCTGGTGGCGCCCAGGGGTAGGGTGTTCTCTGTGGGTGGTCCCACCCTCTGGAATGAGTTGCCTACCGAGCTCCGGATGGCTCCTGATCTCTGCTCCTTCCATCGGGACCTGAAGACTTGGCTGTTCAAGCAAATAGGCTGACTCTGATTCTGGGTTTTATTATTTATTATTTATTAGTTAATTTGGTTTTAAAATGGGTTTTTGTTGTATATGTTTTTAACTTGTGTTCACTGCCCTGAGTCCTTCTGGAGAAGGGCAGCATATAAATACATGAAATAAATAAATAAATAAATAAATAAATAAATAAATAAATAAATAAAATATATCCATTCAAAATCAGAATTTTGGAGGGGCTAAAGAAGAGTATTAACATATAATGAGAACTTATTCTCATCTCACTTTCATGTAGTTCACAATATTCTTAGAAAATTAACAGTAGGAGAGGATAGTGCACTAAGGTAAAAGTCCCAAAGGTGCTTTTTCAAGAGTCAGCTGAACTTTCCTTCATCTGAGGAGTGAAATGTCCAAAGAAAAACAAAAAAGTCCAGTTGTCTCATGAAAAAAAGCACCTTTGCAACAACCATGACCTGGATGACTGAGAATCTCCATAGACATTAAGTTAAAAGCTATTGTTATTTAAATTTCAAAAGTTGGTAAAATACCATGGATCCATAAACATTACAACAAGCATTTATTTTTAGTAGGGGGAAAAAAATCACATTTATTATTAAATATTAAAATTGCCTTCTTTTCAACAGAGGGCAGAAGGAAGCTCACCTACAAGTGAGAATGTCAATTAGGATAACAGAATTGGATTGTTGCAATATTGCATTATAAGTACAGTTACATCACAAATTCATGCATTCTGATATCTAAGGCGTGGATGGTTCTAAAACAAAAGCAAAAACCTTCAGCCACCCCTTTATAAGTTTTTTTTTCTTCCTCTCAATCATGTCTGATTCTCAGCGATTGCCTGGACAAGTCTCAGCAATTTTCTTGGCAAGATTTTTCAGAACTGATTTGGCATTGCCTTCTTCTTAGAGATGAAAGAAAGTAATTAGCCCAAGGCCACCTAGCTGGCTTTGTACCAAGGCAGGACAAGAATTCAGTCTCTCAGTTTCTAGCCTGATGCCTTAATTGCTAAACCAAATTATTTCTCTCCTTCTTTCCTTTACAAAAAGTAAAATATTGTCAGCCTCATGGGACAAACCATCACAATTAGATGAGTTAATTCTAATTACATTGACAAAATATTGAACGTCTAAAAATACATCCCCCCCCCATTTCCTTTACAGCCCAAGAAACAAAGGAGTGTCCCATCTATGCTTCTTGCCGTTCCCACTGTCCAGTTGCAGGCGATGTTTGTTATCTGACCATACTCTTGGCAGCTTTCTTTGCCCAGTCTTTTGCTCAAGATCTTTTCCACATGCCTACAAATATTGAACAAAAGCAAGCTATCATCGTGCTTACCTTGGTGGTTTTTTTTTTTTTTACAATGACAGTATGGCTAGATCAGAGAAAAACCAATGCTTTAAACACTTAACGTATTTTGATAGTTAAAAAAGGAAATAAAGGAGGCATCTATGAAAATCTTTTCAGTTTGAAGACTTTGTACAACGCTTTTTTAACTTCCTTATTTCTCAAACTGTAGACCATAGGGTTCAGCATGGGAGTGATGATCCCATATAGCATGGAAATTATTCTGTCTTGTTTGCCTGAATAAGAAGAGGTGGGGCGAGCATAAGTAGCAATGGTGGCCCCGTAGAAAAGACATACAACGATCAAATGAGAACCACAGGTGGAAAAGGCTTTGTGCCTCCCCTCAGTGGAAGGCATGTGCAAGATGGTAGAAATTATGTAGATATAAGAGATCAGGGTGACCAGAAAAGCCCCACTTCCTATAATACCAGCCACAAGTAGAAGAACAATTTCTGCAAGGAAAGTAGAAGAGCAAGAGAGAGCCATCACAGGATGAAGATCACAGAAATATTGGTTGAGTTTCTTAGATCCAGAGAAAGACAATCTAAAAGTCAATGAGGTGTGAATCATAGAATTAATTAAGCCCAATAGCCAAATCACAGTCATCAATTGAATACACCATTGTTTATTCATTATATTAGCATAATGTAAAGGACTACATATGGCCACATAGCGGTCATAAGCCATCACTGCAAGCAAGAAGATTTCAGTGCCCACCATATCAATGAGGAAGAAGAGTTGCAGCACGCAGCCAACAAAGGATATTTTCTTGTCCTTTGACAAGAATATCTGAAGCATCTTTGGTACAATGACTGTTGGACAAAGGATGTCCAGCAGTGATAAATTACTCAGAAAGAAGTACATTGGAGTTTGGAGGTGAGCATCTGTTCCTATGGCCATGAGAATAGACCCGTTCCCTGCCAGGGTGATCAAGTAGATCAGCAGAATTACCACAAAGAGGGCAGTCTGTACTTCAGGGAGATCAGACAGTTCAGTCAAGTAGAAGTCCATCAACCCAGTTGTGTTGCTTTTCTCCATCTTTCTGGCAATCAGACTGAGCCGCAGAAGTACCTAAAATAAGACAATGCAAAAGAGGTTTGCTAAAAGAATATATATTTCTGGATTTTAGAGTATAGCAGAGATGCAGACTGTCATTTATATTTCTGTAGACTACAATGGCAATCGGATGTTGGGAAGAAGTCTGAACGGAAGTCCAAATAGAAAAGGAAATTATATCAGTAGACAGATAGTGTCTCTTTCTCTTTGTAATTAGGGCTAAAGATCAGCATTAAACTTTATTGCCTATTGTTACAAGTCATGATGCCTTTAGAGCAGGACTGTCAAATTCCCAGTCCGTGTGCCAGATACATCACATGCTGGCTACACCAACGTCCGGTTTAGCAAAGGGGGGGAAAGTCCCGATACATCATGTGACACTGCCGTGACGACCTGAGTTTGATACCCCTGCTTTAGAGGCTTTAATAGGCCACTCATTTTTTCTTCTTATCTGTGATTACTTAGATTATTAAAAAAATAGTATAAAAGTTACAGTACTATACAAATGTTAACAGAGGGTGAAGAGATAAAGAGCAAACCATTCTTAAATTAGGTCATTATGTTTAAAAGAGATTTTAGTCTAAATTAATAAACAACATCGATAAAAAATAGTTGTAGAATATATACTATGTACAGTGGTGAAATGTAAATTTTGTTACTACTGGTTCTGTGGGCGTGGCTTGGTGGTGATGGTGGAGGTAATATGACTGAGTGGGCGTGGTCAACTTTTTCTCTTTTTTTTTACTTTTAAAATAATTTTTCTACAACTTCTTCGGCTGAAGAGGTTGTTTAAAAATGCTTTTAAAGCCTCTAACGATCCCAGCTGACTTGCCTGATCGGCAGAGGCTTTATTTTTACTTTTAAAAGCATTTTTCAGCTGAAGAGGTTGTAGAAAAAATGCTTTTTTTAAAAAAAAAAGCCTCTGATGATTGCGCAACTCAGCTGGGCAATGGGGGGGGGCAGGGATTTTTGCTACCGGTTCTCCGAACCACCTGCCTCCATCGCTACCTGATCGGGCAATCCGGTCCAAACCAGGAGCATTTCACCCCAATACATTATTACAGAGTCAAATTGCTGCAACGGGTTATCTTAGAATTGCTGTTGCTATTCGGTAAAGTATTCATCAGAAGGGGCAGTTTAGATTTGTGAAACTCCTACTAGCCTACCATCTGCAAATAACATTTTGCCCTTCAAAATCTCTATTACTAGCAGGCATGAATAAGTTAAGGGTGTTTCATTTTTCAAAAACATGACACTAAATGGGTTTCAATTCACCAATGATAACAATACAGTGCAAAAACTATAATATTTTCAAGGCTGTTATTAAGCCTTCTGCAAAATACCTTAAATTAAACCTTCCCGTTCCGCTTGGAGGTTAAACATTAGGAAATCAAAATGTCCTAAAGTCATTGGTTGAGATTTTGTCAGTGCTATGGATAAAATCTACTCTGTTCTGACATTGACTCAGGACAAGTAATTCATTAAAGAATAGAACTCCAGACAAAATAGACCCACTCATTTTCATCTGTTATCCTCCAGATGGATTGGACTGCAGTCTGCATATTTCCCCACATGTCCATAAGGAAAATCCTGCATATCGAGAGGGCACCTGAACATGGAAGATGACATTAGATAATGTCTAACAACATAAAATTATTCTTCCAATAAAGTGAAGTCACTTGCCTTTCTTGTTTCTCCTGTCGGTATCAACACAGGAACCACAGCATGAAGAATTTATGTGGAGTCAAGCGAAATACATGCATGGCTACTCAGGCATGACATTTAAAATCATTGCTCCAATCATCAAAGTAAAGTCTTTGCTACCTCTTCCTTTTTAACAAATGCAAATGACAGCATCAAGACAAAGAGTCTATTGAGGGACTCCAAGTTCTCCAAGGAATTTGGTACCAGTTGGATTTGAGTTTCATTGGAACAGAAGTGCACTTAGACAAAATCTTTTTTAAATGCAACAGCATCAAATTAGAAAAAGTTAATTTACAATGCTATTAATCATAACAAACAATCTCCTTTGAGTTCAAAGGGATTTTCCGCAGGAAAGTACAAAGTACAAGGAGCTCTGGTGGCTCAGCAGACTAAGGCAGTTATTAACATCCACTTACATCTGCTGCTTGCAATTACTGCAAGTTCAAATCCCAACAGGCTCAAGGTTGACTCATCCTTCCGTCCTTTCTAAGGTAGGTAAAATGAGGACCCAGATTATGGGGGCAATAAACTGACTTTGTATAAAAATACTAAAGTAAATACTAAAGGCTATTGGTTAACACATTGTAAGCCGCCCTGAGTCTCCGGAGAAGGGCGGCATATAAATCAATTTTTTTTAAAAAAAAATTGTATTGAAATATTAATGATATCCATCTCCAATTTAACTCAGAGAATTACACTTATTCCAGCAAATCTACTGCTTGTTTCCTTGGAACTGGATTTCTTCAAAAGCAGTTGTAATCCATATCAAGCATCCTGTGTGTATATGTGACAATTTCTATATCTATAGATTTTAAATCTCCAATTGTGATGAGGGCACAAACGTGATAAAATAAGATCTTACCTATTATTTTCATATTCCCGTCTCTTGTCTTCAAAGGAAATTGTCCCTTCCTTAGTCATCTGTAATCCAGAGTCTTGTAGATTGCACAATTGCAATTTCTGCCATGCCTTCTATATGGATAAAAGTTGCCACCTCCTACCCCCTACCATTCCAATATTCCAGATAATCTATATCTGCCTCTCTTGATTTTAATAAATCTGTTATTTTGTATGTATCCATTGATTTCTTATAAAGGATTTTGGCATTTGTGGGACAAATAGCCCCAACCATCTCACAAGGTATGTCTAGCAAAATGGGATGATGGAGGACTATTAACATTGTTATGAGCTCCTAAAGGAAATGTGGGAAATTAATCCAAAAAATAATGCATACATACTGGTACATGCAATTGATTCTTATAAGGGGAATTTTTTAGCATAAAATTGCTTCTAGTGTTGAATGAGAGAAATTTTTTTATCTGTTTGTTTGAATGAATTGAAATTGCTGCTAATGCGGTCCTTCATATATTGTATCTTTTATTTTTGCAAATGTAACACAGAAAACTATTTATCAATACCCTATCCTCTGTACATTCTCTGCATTTCTGGCATGGCTCCAAACCACTGGAAATCAGTGACATCAGCACATGTCACTTAGTTTGACAAGTTCTATAGGACTTTAGAGCAGGTTTACTCAAAGGAAGCCAATCATTCATTTTCCCCCATGGGAGTTGAACAATCTATTGACTCAACATTTGTAAACTGATTCGTCTTATTCCAATCCGCATTAAATAAGCTTTCTTACTTATCAGGTTTCTGGTGACCTCATCAACATGAATGTGTTGTTTTCCTGGAAACACCATGAAAGTAGTTTATCATAGTCTTCTTCCATATGTTGTTTTAATTACATTTGAAAAAAAAATTCTTAGTCTTACCAATTAGTCTAGCCCCTTGCTCTGAGATTTTCTGATGGTCTCCCCTTCAACTATTAATCCCATGCATGTTTACCTAGCTATCCTAGCCATGGTAACACAGTGGTTAGAATGCAGTATTGCAGGCGATCTCTGCCCATTGCCAGGAGTTTGATCCTGACCAGTTCTAGATTGACTCAACCTTCCATCCTTCCAAGGTCAGTAAAATGAGAACCCAGATTGTTGGGGATAATATGCTGATTCTGTAAACCTCTTAGAGAGTGCTGTATGGCACTGTGAAGTGGTATATAAGTCTAAGTGCTATTGGTATTGCTACTGAGGTCAGCCAAGTTCAGTCTAATATTGGACAGTCCAGTGTCATCTATAGTGGCATATACATATAAAACTGATAGTGGAAAAATATGGCATACATCTTCCCCATTTAGGACATGTAAAATTCACATATTTTAATGTGTGCATAATAAATGCAGTCAATATAAATTCATGTTTCTACATATTTATTTTACAACACTCCTCAAGAGAGAATACATTAGATTATAACATTTCAACGTTTAAAAATTGAACAATCTTAGTATTAAAATGAAGACACAACCAAGCACAATTTTACAGCAAATCTCCCCAGTATGTTTTCCAAATCAGCACTGAAAAGGAAAGAAAAATAGTAAAGTTGCTGAATGACCTTCTTGAAAGATTTGAATAAGATGATCTATCATATAGTTGTGGCCTCAAGATTGAAATGGCCTTCTTTCCAATATCATTTTCATCTTCTCTCATGGTAGCCATTGTGAAATAATCATATCAGTGAATGGAGATGGAGAGAAGCAACCATATCAGCCTGAAGGTAGGACAGGCCCAAGTAGTCTACCCTTTGAGGCAAAATAAAACTTCTCTTTTCCCAATTGTCATTCAATTGTTCAAAGGCCCAAATTATCCTACAGAAGCTTTTGACTTTTTCCATCCAAGAAGAAGGAGGGGTTAGGGTTAGGGTTAGGGTGCTATCTTGCTATCTAAGAAACTGATCGTTATTAAAACTGGACAGATTGATACAAATTTTCAACCAGAAAGGGCCAGAAAACAATTTACCAAAATGTTGCAAGAAAGTTTCTGATAACATTCGAGTGGAGGGGAACCCAAACTCAACCCCTCAAAAAAACCCTTTGCATATTAAATGCTTTGATCAAAGCCCTTTTAACTTCCTTATTCCTCAGGCTGTAGATCATTGGGTTTATCATGGGAGTAAGAATCCCATACAGCATTGAAACAATTCTGTCTTTCTTGGGCGAGTAAGTAGAAGTGGGCCGGACGTAGGTCGCAATGGTTGTCCCATAGAAAAGACAAACGACAGCCAAGTGGGAACCACAAGTGGAAAATGCTTTTTGTCTGCTCTCAGCAGAGCGCATGTGTAAGATAGCTGAAATTATATAGATATAAGAGATCAGAGTAACAAGAAAAGCACCGCCCCCTGAAATGCCAGCCACAAGGAGGAGGACAAGCTCAGGGAGATATGTGGAAGAGCAAGAAAGTGCCATAATTGGAGGGATGTCACAGTAATATTGATTAACTGTATTGGGCCCACAGAAAGATAATGTAAAGGTCATTGAGGTATGAATCATAGAATTTGCGAAGCCTGTTAACCAAGTCCCAGCTGCCAGCTGAACACATAGTCGCTTGCTCATAATACTTGTGTAGTGTAGAGGGCTGCATATTGCCACATAGCGGTCATAAGCCATCAGTGTAAGCAAAAAAATTTCAGTGCCCACAACAAAAATCAGGAAGAAGAGTTGCAGCATGCAGCCAACAAATGATATTCTCTTGTCCTCTGACAAGAACATCTGGAGCATTTTTGGCACAGTGACGGTTGGACAAAGGACATCCAGCAAAGATAAATTACATAGAAAGAAATACATAGGAGTCTGGAGGTGAGCATCTGTCGCTGTTGCTATAAGAATAGCCGCATTCCCTGCCAGAGTGCTCAGGTAGGCCAGCAGAATCACCACAAATAGAGAAATGTGCACTGCAGGGAGACTAGACAGTTCAGTGAAGTAGAAATCCTTTACTCCTGTGTTATTAGCCATTTTCATGCCAAGAAGCCTGAAGCAGAGGTATCTAAAAAGAATGAAAAAATGTAATTAAAGCATATCTTGTGCGCTCAGCCTTTTTTTTTTTAATTTTTGCTATAGTTGGCTGAGAATCTTGACTCAATGTTTCTCATTGAGTTCTTGTTGTTGTTTTTAAAATCATACTCTAGGTCGGGGTGGGCAAATGTGGCTCTTTTACAACCTGTGGACTTCAACTCCCAGAATTCCTGAGACAGCCAAGCTGGCTCAGGAATTCTGGGAGTTGAAGTCCACAAGTTGTAAAAGCCGCATTTGCCAACCTCTGCTCTAGGTAGACTGCAGTTTTACCTCAACATTCTAAAAGAGATTTACAATTCAAACCAAAGTTTGAGAGAGAGCAAAGGGATTATGGAGACCACAGGGTGAATTAAGAGAACATTCCAACATAGTTGTGGAGGAAAGGACCTTAGCCTTCATGTAGCAGCAGCTTTGAGGCCAGAAAGTGCTACAGTGAGACTTACAATGTCCTTTGATGTGAAGTTATATGGAAGGCAAGAGATAGTTTGTACTAAAACACTCTGCCCATTCAGTTCAAATTATATAGTGCTCAGTTGCATTCAGTGTCTAGCACAGGGACCGGCAACCTTTGGATGAATAGGAGTTAGGGTGGCCAAGAGCCTCTATTCAGGTTAGTGACAAGGATGATGCTGTGAAATAAGTTAAATCAGGGTTTCTGATTTTCTCTTCTATGAATTTTGGGAAGAATGTATTGGGTTTTTTTCCCTATAAATTATATGCAACTTGGTTTAGATGTATTTCCCATCTCAAAACGTCTAGAAACCATTCCATTAATTTTTGATAACTCTTTTGATAACTTCTGTAAAATGCAAAAAAAAAAAAGTAGAAGGAAATGAAGCGTCTCTTTTGGTACTGCAGACTCAGACTATCATTCCCTTTGCTCTACTAAATCAAAACAGAAATGCAGCCTTAATTTTTTGCAATATGCCCATCACGATGAATTGTAAAGCAAGGAATATATTCCAAAACACAGAATGGAATCAACCTCACCTTTCATCACACACACACACACACACACACACACACGAAGGACTCTGGGTATATCTGGTTTTTGCAATACTTGATTTTTCTGGCAGAAGTTGGAGTCTTTGATTTTCATTTTGGTGTTCTTTTTTGATCTGCAAACATGGAATGTTGTATGCATGAAAAATGAACTTTGAATTGTTAATACCAATTGTCATTAGTTAATCTCATTTATCAGAAATACTGATTTGCCATAAAGCCAATGTAGGTACACTGGGGAAAGTTGTAATTGTCAATAAAACTTCAGTTAAAATACAGGGAAATATAACTATTATTTTTGAAAAGTCCCTTCTGGCTTTAGAAAAGAACGAAGGCACTTCCATGTTGATTCCTACACTACAAAATCAACACATTCATGCTTTAATAGATTCAATATTAATAAACAATAGTGTTGTGCTATAACAAAATTGTACTTGTTTGCCACTAATCCTATTTGCATCCACTTTTTTCTTGATCTTTTAGCCAACTTTCTTAGTTTTTTCAGGTCTGAGCAGACAAAAATGCCTCACAAAAGTCTTGCAAAACATCTGAGCTTGAATAGCGGATATTTTCTAACATTTCTAAACACAATTTACAGACTTTGTAGCACTCGTTCTGACATTACATAGCATATTTTAATATTAAAGCAGCATAATTTTATCGTAATATAAAACAAACAGTGAATTTTGACTTCGTCTAAAATCAATTACAGATTTTTTCATACAGTCAACTAACAACACATCAAGAGTGTTTTACTACATTTTTATGAACGTACAGTATAATTGTGTTCTGGTAACTGTGAGTGGTACAAATGAACTAAAAAGACCAAACTATTTGGCATAGATTTAATATTCATAGCCTGGAATTAATTCTAGTGAAATTCAGGATGAGTCCAAAACAAGACTGAAAAAGAATAATAAAATCAACAAACATTTGAAACTTAGGAAAGAAAATAGGATGAGAATTTGGAACTAATCCAGAGTTCAGTGCAACTGGGATCTATTAATTATATCCTATTAAGAGTTGCCCCTCATTTTTTGCTGAAGCAAACTGATACATTTCCTTACCTTGTTCAGGAAGAGCACTTAGGTCAACATCTTAAGCCTGTAAACCTAATTGCTAAATAAATTAAAGTAACCATTTATGATTGACCTAAACTAAACAGGACTGAAAGATTCCAACAAAAACAATGTGTGTAGGAAGATTATTATATTAATCTGAACAAATTAGATATTGAATCAAATGAAGCTGTAATTATTTTTCACACGTCCCAGCAATATTCGTTTATTTTATTTATTTGTCAAACTTAAATCCAGTCTTTGGTTCAGGAGCTGGGCTCCATAAGCACCGCAGACTCCTCCTATTTTTCCACCTCTGTCCTGTGAGGGAGACTGAAAGAGATTCTCCAGAATAGCCAATAAGCTTCCATGGCCAAGGTAGACCTGAACCTGAGCCTCCTGGGTGCCAGTACCTTAATCATCCAACACATTGACTCTTAATATTCCTACATTTTTACACTGAGCTTTATCGAGAATGTGATTATTCCAGAAAATATAATGCCTATTTCAAATAAATAAATATACACATGCAAATTTCAAACATCTGATGATGCTAAAAGGTAACCTGCCCACTGCCCGTGTACCTGAAGTGTAATGTGACAGCAGTTTTCAGTTCTCCAGCTTATTTCAATTTATTAAAGGTATGGAAAAAGCCTACTTGATGGAGAGATCTTCTAGCTTTAAATAAGAGAACACTAAGATAACATTGTTTTAAAAAATGATGCAGTAATGAAATCCTGCTTTATATTTTGCATCTTACGTACTATAAAAGAAAAAACACCCCCAAAGGAATAGAACTAGGGAGAATCTGAATACTAATCTAGGTTGTATTCAAGTATTGTATATATAATCCGTACTGAAGATAACATCTGGGGACCTGGGCCTTTGAGAACATTAAAAAGCAAGCTACTGTTTTAAAACTTGCTAAGCCATCTGGCAAATTGAAGTATTCTTTGGTATCAAGAGAATCTCAAAATCTTCAGTGGAGTTCAGTTTAGGAATTAGTTTGAGTCATAACAATAATCAAACTATCAATGTATTAATTTCTGGAAAAGTTTTTTTCTTTCTTTCTGTATGTCTACATGTTGGTCTTCAAATCAGAACAAAACTAATTTTTCAACAGGGCAATTGCTCATCAGAAGAGGGAAGAGTCCAGGTCAAGAGAACTGCAATGTCTTTTCTGAAGGAATCTTATTCAGAAGCTGATGAACTACTTGGAAATGCTGCAGGCAAAGAAACTAAGGAATTCAGATCCAAATTGTAGTGGCCATATGGTGTCAGCCTGGCTCCTTCAAAGCTGCAATGCAGAAACACTTAAAAACACTTCTTGCTCTTGAAAATCATAAGGTTTACTTATGAAAAAGTAAGGGCTATCAATGGTGGGATTCAAAAATTTTTACTACCGGTTCTGTGGATGTGGTTTGGTGGGCGTGGCATTGCTTGGTAGGCATGGCTTAGTGGGCATGGCAGGGAAAGGATACTGTAAAATCTCTATTCCCTCCCCACTCCAGGGGAAGGTTACTGCAAAATCTCTATTTCCTCCTGATCAGCTGGGACTTGGGAAGCAGAAAATAGATGGGGTGGGGCCAGTCAGAGGTGGTATTTACCAGTTCTCCAAACAATTCAAAATTTCCACTATCGGTTCGCCAGAACTGCTCAGAACCTGCTGAAACCCACCTCTGGGGTTACTCCTAGACTTAACAAATCAGTTTATTGCTTTGTATTGCTAGCAGTGCTACTTATGTCCTTGTTCAAAAATGTTATGAAGCATGCTCATACTTGCAGGTGTTACAGGCATGCAAGTCAAACACATCTATTTGACACTGAACCATAGGTATTTAAAGAAAATCTGATACCCCAAAGATTCATTTCAGGTTTTGATCAAAATAAGATAGCAGCTAGGCAATACAGAATTAATTATGGAATTATCAGGTGCTTTTATTTTATAAGGGTAATCTATAACATTAATTCTCTATAAAATGTTTATCAAATTAAGCATATAAAACTATTAAATAGATGAATCTATGAATCCATACTATGAAATGAATACTAGTGATAGCTGTAAAACTAATATCTATAAATCCAGAATCTATATATAATCTATTTTTTTTTAGAAAATTTATATTGCTGCTTGTTCACACATGGCGACTCAAGATGACTTACAAGTACCATAATGTACCATGAAACCCTATAAAATTTGTTAAAAGTAGTATATATACTCACAAACAGTTCCATCAATGCATAAGCTCATCCTCAATATTTTAACCAAAATATGATGAAAAATACACCATATGCAGAAAAGCTGCCCTCATTTTTCATAGAATTTTATTTAAAAATTGGAAGGTCATCTTATCTGCAGATGGACTTATAAAAATGAGTCTATATCCTAGTTTTATAGTTTCATGGTATTCCGTGAAGACTTTGATGACTTATTGAGCAAGTATAAATGCTTGATTAGATCAGAATAAGCATTTGAGTACTGAAAATTAAAAATGGAAGTTTCTAAATTAGAATTGGGATTAAATGGAACATGGGAGGACTTATAGCAGAAGTTGCCCCAGTTTGCTTTGGCATTGTACATATATATCATAACCAAGAGAGGATGAAGTTTTTAATGATGCATTTGGGTTTCAGGTTTTATTAAATCCAGGTGTTAAGGGAAGTTTCCAGGAGACAAGAGAAGGAAATGGACTAGAAAGAATATTCAAGTACTAACCAGCAGCAGAGAGTTGATGTAAAACTGTAACCTGGTATTACAAGGAAAGGATAGCAGGTAACTGGTTAGTCTCCTCCAACCTTTTTAAGTTATAGTTGTACCAATTCAAAGTGATGGGGATGGTGATTGTTTTAATCTAAATGTCCTGTTCTTTAAGGGAATATCATATGTGGGTAACAAGGTATTTAATCATGAATGAATGGGTTGATCTGATGCACATCACAAGACTTGTCCATATTTAAGCAGCTTGTATTCCATGAAAATGAAACTACCTTCAGAAATCTGTTTCTGGATTTTTGCCTCTTCTTTTGTTTTGACCATAGTGAGGGCCTGGGGGTTCTGTCTGGACTACATTTACTATGGCACCTTATTGAGGGATCCCCTTTTTTTTCTTTACCCTTCCCACATGTGCCAAGAAAACAAGTACTAATGGCATGTATATTTCTTTGATAGACCTCCTTCATTGACTCCCTTCTTCACTCCTTCTTGCCTGGTACATTGGTGAATCAGAAACAAAGCATTGGTTTTACAGTGATTTTTTTTATCTAGAAAGAATGGCAGAAGTTTTATCAATTTCACCTGCTGTTTTTTAAGCTCATTTTATTCCATCAGTGAACCAGCAGAGTCCCTGCTTCTCAGTTTCCACCAGTAAAGTTGTAAAAAAGGAGAAAATATGAGAAAAGTCCAATGTTTCACCAGTCTACCAGAGAAAGAAATAAAAAACACTTCAGAAGGGTATAAGCAACTCAGCAACCCAGGAAAAATTGGCCAGTGATAACTGAAAGGAAGTGTTAAGTGTTAAGTTCCTGCCATAGTACTCATCCTAAATAAATAAGTGGGGTATCTCATGACCCAGCATCTTCTAGTACATATTTGGGACCTCAATGTGCCCTGTAGTGGACTCTTTGGGCATCCTGATCAGGAACAACAATGGAGGTGAGAACATTTCACATCATTGGTCCTGTGATAAAACCAATCTGCATTTCTGCAGTTGCTATATGGCTGGCTACATGGGAGATGTTATTACACACCAATATGGTTTTTAAAAGTATCAGGTGAAGCCCAGAGCTTTGTATTAAGCCTAGTATTAGTGATGATCACTGAAGGCTGGTTGATGGGACAGAACTAAGATATTGGTTACATTTGATCCATGACTGCCAGTCTTCGGATCTCCATTCATATATCCCCCTGTCCATCCATTATTATAATATCCTCACCTGCCTTCATCCCACCCTGACTCTGCCTTCCTCACACACACCCTCTGCTTGTCATCTCTGTGGCAGCTGGGATCAATCAACCACCACCCATATTTTTCTCTACTATATACCCTGCCCCCCAGTGGTGGGTTTCAAAATATTTTGCTATTGGTTCTGTGGGTGTGGTTTGATGGGTGTGGCATGGCTTGGTGGGCGTGGCTTGGTGGGCGTGGCAGGGGAAGGATACTGTAAAATCTCCATTCCTACCCCACTCCAAGGGAAGGTTACTGCAAAATCCCCATTCCTCCCAATCAGCTGGGACTTGGGAGGCAGAGAATAGGTGGGGGTGGGGCCAGTCAGAATTTTTACTACCGGTTCTCCAAACTACTCAAAATTTCCACTACCGGTTCTCCAGAACTGGTCAGAACCTGCTGAAACCCACCTATGCTGCCCCCCCACCCAAATTGTTTCCACCAGAGACACTCAACATCAGGGAAGTAAGACTACGATAAAAGGATCTATCAAACCACTAACACTCTGATAGATTTCATTTACCAGCTGAAATACTTCCTCAACCACCAAACCTCCAGGTTTGATTCAAGTAGAAGCAATATCAAATTCTAACCAAATTATTGACTAGCAGCTTCTACTGTACAACAGTTGAAATTGAGGCATTAACAAATCTAAGAAAGATAGAAAAAAGTCCAGCACCACAGGCCATATATGTTCTTGGTATAGGCCCAGGCCTCAACTGCCAGCTACATGTTTCATCAGGGCCCAGGCTGACAACACACAAAATCGTTTAATGTGGCTTCTCTCCTGTTAGCATGAGTCCATCCTCCTGTACTCCCAGGTCCAAAGTTTCCTTGGTAATTTATTTGCCAGTCTTAGTAAGACTACCACTAGTAACACTAACCTCACATCCAATCTATAGTCTTTGGGTCACTCACATCAGCACTGCTCTATCAGCTGCCCAGTCTGTTATGCCAGTGATGGGAAAATTCCAGTCTCCCCACTATCATTGACAGACAACATATCCAAAGCAGGGCCAGTCAGGCCAGGGCATCATGCAGAATCCAATATAGAGACCCAGATCCATTTTCTCCATTCACCACTCATCCCCATTAGTTTCTTTGGCCATCATTTAACCTTGATGCTCCCATGGGACAGAGACGAAGGTAAACCTTACTACATTGGGCTCTGCCTTGGATTTCCTCCATAGTCTGGTCTCCAAGCTCACACAGACTCCAGTCTACTTCCAGGTCAGCTTCAATCTCCAGCCAATTTCCCAGTCAATTTTGCCAACTCCATCATCCTTTAAATTGTCTCCAGCTATTCCAACTTTGTGGCCTGCTTTCCTGGTGCATACCACCAGTGACACCTTTTATTGAACAAAAAACTCTGAGTCTCTTTACCTGGATGCACTGTTAGGAGCTATTGCTTCTTCCATCCCATTCACCCCCAGTGAGTAAGCAATCTGGACCACAATCTTTGCGTTAACTCCCCAGCCACAATCTTACATTGCCATATTTACACTTTGTCATTCAGATTAAACCCAGCATGAGATGACTAGAAGGTCTCAAAGTTTTTTTAAAAATAACAGAGATCTCAGAATTTCTAGCCAGTCAACTTAATGTCTGTTCTACATTGATGATATGTTAATCAAATAAAAAATATTAGGTTCATGGAGGAAAAAACTTCATTATGGATTCTACAGCAGTAAATCCTACTTTACAAATGCCTTAGTTTTTCCATGTATAGATGCAAGCAAGAAGGTGAAAAGAGCTGTGTTTTACCCACAAACCAAGAAAAAAGCCATGTAGAAAATAATTATAATGCATGGGAACTGAACACTTTGCACACAAGAAAAAGCTACATCTAGTAAAAAGATGGCTGACCTGGTTGTGTATACTCATGCCTGACCTAAATTAAGTTGTCAGGGACCATTTTATTTCCTTCTCAAAAGGCAATAAGACTGACTGAGAAGATATTTAAAACAGTTCTTCACACAGTGCATAAGTAACCGGTTGTATTCATTATTAGGAAAAATGATGATGACCACTAATTTTAATAGCTTTTAAAAAGTGAGATTCATAAATTCATGGAGAGAAGATCTATCAAAGATTATTGGTCATGAAGACTCAGTGGAACCTCTGTTAGGATGCAGCAGGCCTCCAACTACTATTCACAAGAAAACAACAGTAGGAGGGTGGTAGATCTCCAACTCCACGTATCAGCATTCTAGATACATCTGGTTGGCCACCATAAGAAATAAAAGGTTGGGTGAGGAAAGACCTTGGATTTGTAGAGTTTGGTTGTTCTTAATTTCTTACGTACGTAAGGACTCAAGTGTGTTGCTGCAGGTGTAGGGAGGACATGGGCAATACAAATGAAGAGCAGAATCATTAAGCCAAAGTGGTCATAATGCACAAGGTAGGCATCTTTCTCTTTTCCCAGAACATCATTTTCAGATGAGTATTAACTCCAGAGAAGTAACAGCTGCCTTTTTCTCATTTAAAGTAATGTCTTTGAAGCTAAGTTGATTTTTAATGATACACTAAGGAGCCAATTTGCTAGAACTTTCAAACTTCTTGCATAAGTTTCATAATGGCAAGGTGGCAAGCACAAACTTTTTAATCGTGCCCAGAAGGACTTATTAGGATAGCTGGGAGCTGACACTGTCACAGAAGAGACAGGTCAACTACATTCAGCTGATCAACTCAAATCCAGAGGTATAAACACCCAGAAGAGCAAATCCCTGGGAAGGTGATTTCAGTTTTGCTCCCAGAATTGGGACCATTAGGTGAAGCCGTGTAAAGTCTCTATGGGATCATTCCTAGAAGCTAAGGAGGGAGTTCAAGAACATCTGAGCATCTACAGAAAAATCCCTCGGAGAAATTTGTAAGAAGAATCTTAATTATGCAACCTTTTACTATCAAAATTACACCTCTAAGTATTGCTCTATCGAATAAAGCTGAAGGAATAAAAGTTGATTGTAGCCAAACATTTCCATCGTCCTAGTCTGCGCTTCTAATTTTTTCTATTCCTCCCCCAGTCCACCCCTGATCCAAAGAGTGATGTCAAAAAATAGATCACTTTAATTGGGAGCATCATATACAAAGCATCTGTACGCAGATTAAAATATGGTGCTTAAGTGGCAGATGTTCCAAGAAAAAAGACATTAATTTACCATACTTAAAATTGAAACATCAATTATATCCTCATCAAGTTGGGAACAGAGCCTCCCAGTATGATAATAATTTTTTTTTAATGCAGAGAAAATACCAAACACTTTCTGACCACAGTTAGCTTGAGTTGTAGGTAGTTTTACTGGCTAGTTTTGCATGTTGCATAGTGTCATGACTATCATCACCCTTTCCAGTTGGCTGAATTTGAACTAACATAAAAGCAATCAAACTACATTGTGGTTTAGTGTAAACCTATAAGCCCAAATGGCTGCATTTGCATAATATGGTAGGCCAAATTCAAGTCATTGGAACCCAGAGGCCTTATGTCTGTAAGATCTGACAAAAAAGACCAACCAGCAATACTTTATCATTAACCTATGTTAAGACATTGCTCATTGGTTTCTCACCTGAAGTCTAGCACGACAATGATTTAACAAAACCTGGCTAGAAAAGTTAATCTGGGATCAACTCTCCTCCCTGTCCATGGATACAAACATGGAGGGCTATAGGACAGACAATAGGGTTACTTATTGTCTCTTCTCCCTCTTCTCCAACTATATTTCATATCTGTCTTCTGGTGTCCAGGCAATATTATTTTTCGATCCAGAAAACCTCAGTTTTCTAATCAATGAAGCTAATAGATTATGAAATGTAAGAGCTTCAATCCTAAATCCTTTATTCAGCTCTAAGGCCTATTAACAATGAATTGCACCTAAAATTATTCTCAGTAGACACATACAGATTTGTACAGTTCAGGCCCTTAAACAATGAGGGACAATTCTCATGCAGCTAAAACTAATGGCCCAATACTAGACCAGTTCATCACCATACCAAGAGGTGGCGCAGTGGTTAGAGTCCAGTACTGCAACTACTTCAGCTTACTGCTAGTTCAGCAGATCAGCAGATCAAATCTCACCAGCTCAAGGTTGATTCATCCTTCCGAGGTGGGTAAAATGAGGACCCAGGATTATTGGGGGCAATATGCTGTTTAGTATACTGTCTTTGGTGTAAGCTGCCCAGAGTCCTCGGAGAGTGGGCGGCATAGAAATATGACTAATAAAATAAAATAAAATAATAATAAATAATAAATAGATAGGTGGAAAATATTTCTCCCATCCAAAAGCCAGCAGCTTCTAGACAGTTCTACCAGGCAGAAGGAAAAACAATTTTGAAGATTATGAATGTTATATTTCCCTGTAAAGAAGACTTGCATTTGATATACAATGATCTGTGATTTGGGGTCTCTCTCTCTCAGCTCAATTCATCTCACAGGGTAGTTGTAGTGGAGAAATTAGAAGGAGGAAGGAGTATTAGATAGATTTATTCATTGTTTGTTTGTTTGTTTGTTTGTTTGTTTGTTTATATCTCACCTTTATTATGAGTTGGACTGAAAGAAAGTGACTGGCCCAAGGTCACCAGGCTGGGACTAAGGGTAGGCTAGAATTCACAGTCTCCTGGTCAGCACCCTAACCATTACACCAAACAGATTTTCAATATGGCTCTCAATATCTCAAGAAAATATGTTCAGTGCTTTGAGCTACATATAGAAATAATAAAAAGGCGAAATTAAAAATCTTCATATTGCAGTTTTTGCAACTTTGGAAATCTATCCTTGCAGTTTCTTACCTAAAACAGTAAAGAAAAGTTTAACACAGATTCTTGAGAGTGGTATTTTTTTATTATTCATATTTCTATGCCACCCACTCTCTGAGGACTCTGGGTGGCTTACACCAAAAACAGTATACTAAATAGCATATTGCCCCCAACAATCTGGCTCCTCATTTTACTCACCTCGGAAGGATGGAAGGCTGAGTCAACCTTGAGCCGGTAAGATTTGATCCGCTGATCTGTTGAACTAGCAGTCAGCTGAAGTAGCTGCAGTACTGCACTCTAACCACTGCACCACTTCAGCTCGGTAAACAGTAAACTGAATAGGGATCGGGCAAGTCTTCCACAGATTAATGACTTTCCAGGTGCATGTTTAAATCAATGAACTGTTGTTTTTTTTAAAAGCATTGTGTTATTTTACTAGCAACATTCCGAATTTTTGTAAAGAGTTCTGAGCTGAAATAATTATGAGAATGGGCTATCCTTAAAAAAAAAAAAAACCACCTGCCTTGGAAAACTTGCAATCTACCTACAGAAATAAGAGCAACAAAAGAGAATAATAATTGAATGGGGGAGAAAGAGTGAAAAGTGATTTGCATGGAGAAATACAATTATGTTATTTAGGCTTAGTTTCTGAGAGGGGTGAAGACTCGGGACTTAAATCAAAGACTTCACAAGTGAAAGCTTTTTTTTTTAAAAGAGATTTACTTCTAAGGAATAGTTATTACCAGCTCATAAATCCTATCTCAGCTTCTCTTAAATCACCAGAAACATTGCAGTACTATAGATGGATCTTGGGTGACATCTAGTGGTTCTTCAAAGATAGTATTTGGTCTTTTTAATCAAAAGAAAATGGTAATCTTTGAACCATGTTTAGATTTTAAAGCTTGATGTATTAGGGAAGGAAATTGGGTTCATAACACTCCACACTTTCTTAATCAAAGGTTTATACTATCCTTACTTTTTCTTACAATTGCCATACCGAGCACCGAAAATATATTGAATTGTTATCTACTTCTACATATTTTCGCAAATCAGCATTAACAAAACTTATAAAACTTTCAGCTATATTCAGAGGTGAGTCAAGTTTCCATTTTTCTTAGATTTTTCATAAAATATTCCGATTACCAAACAGATTAATAGCAACAGAGCCACCTTCAATGCTTATGAATTATTGGCCATTGCTTTTATTTGTTGTGTGTTTTTCCACTAAGAGCTCAAAGCAAAATACTATATATAGCACTCCATCCTTCAGTTTATCTCAACAACCATCCTGTAAAGTCAGTCTAAGAAATACTGAATACATTTTCATGATTGTAGATGGACTTGACCTTGCATCTCCCCAGTTCTAACTGGAACATTTGCTCACATCTGTGACAAGTTGGAAAGGTTGTCAGTTGGATTGTACTCTTTAAAAAAGAGAGAGAGAAGTTTGAGTTTGGACTAGCTGTGTACATTCTGAGAATGAATCTCCATCTGCAAAAGCCTGGAAATTGAAACTAAGTTGGTGGTGCACATTCATATTCTGCAAGGCCATTTCCAAGACATTAGACTACCCAGTGTACCATCTTTGCATACTTTCCTGTCCAACCTATTAAAAAGACACTTCACCTTTTCTGATATAGTGTTGGAGATTTGAACTCAGCCCCAGCCCTTATAAAATATACTCCTGAACATAAGCAGAATGCTGAAAGAATACTGAATAATCATATAGAAGAATGTCCCATTAAAATGTTTATCATTTGGTAATCTGGGATGCAAATATCAACTTTTCCCAGTTATTAGTGGATTCTCAATGCTCAACCAACATCTTGAGATGAGAAAAGCACATATATAGGCAGGGAGGGAGTCAGAGGTGGGTTTCAGCAGGTTCTGACCAGTTCTGGAGAACTGATAGCAGAAATATTGAGTAGTTCAGAGAACCAGTAGTAAAAATTCTGACTGGTCCTGCCCCAGTGGTGGGATTCAGCCAGTTCTCACCACTTCGGGAGAACCGGTTGTTAGCTTTCTGAACAGTTTGATGAACTGGTTGTTGGAAAAAATCATTAGGGCAGAGAACCAGTTGTTAAATTATTTGAATCCCACCACTGCCCTGCCCCCCTCTATTCTCTGCCTCCCAAGTCCCAGCTGATCAGGAGGAAATGGAGATTTTACAGTATCCTTTCCCTGGAGTAGGGTGGGAATGGAGATTTTACAGAATCCTTCCCCTGCTATGCCCACCAAGCCATGCCACGCCCACCAAGAACCAGTAGTAAAAAAAAAAATTGAAACCCACCACTGGAGGGAATTCATTTTTTCTCTTAAGTACAAGGGCAATGTAACACTGTAATGAAGACTAGGAAAGAAACAGACAAGTGCCAAGGCATGAAAACTTTTCCCTTTACTGGTCTTTTGCCACTTGACCCCATGATCAAATGGGCCCCCAAGTGCTAAGAGATGTTGCCTATTTGCCCTTTAGAGGGAATCATTAAGCTGAAGCACTTCCATGAGAAGTGAAGACTTTTCAGTAGTTCGCCTCACCAAAAAGGGTTCTAAGAAGCTTCTGTATTAGGGTTGGCCTTGGCCTAAACATCCATACAGTTTGCAGGTCCTTGACCAGTTCTGTATGCAGACTAAACCTTGACGATGTTACCTAGTTTAGGTAATGAAAGATCTGCAAGGAAGCAACCAAGCTCAGAGAGCACTAAGGACCCCGCAGGCCAAACCTTCCCATTAGTCAAAGCACTACCTACACCAGTTTCTCAATCTCAGCAATTTTAAGATGGGTGGATAGGCCCAGAGTACCCCAGCCACCATGCTGGGGGCTGCTTGAATTCTGGGAATTGAAGTCCACACATCTTAAGGTTGCTGAAGTTGAGAAAACTATACTGCTCTACTGAAAATGACATACCGTATACCCAAATTATATTTATTATTTATATCTTATATACACATGCATGCATTGAGGTGACAAAAGAGAACAAGACCAATCAAAACTGGGTAGTTTTTTTTCTTTACGGAATATTTAAGCATGTCAAACTAGTTTATATGTTAGAAGTATGATCCTTATATGTTAGAAGTATGATCCTATGAACCTGTATCTTATTATTTACCGCATATAGTTTTAACACTTTTTTACTTATTAACTACTGCTTACAACGCAGTCCACGTTCAGCGACTAAACCCAGTGGCACTTTTTTCCAGGTAAATGTGTACAGAAAAGACTGTAAAAAACAAGAAACGGTGCTTTTTAACTTGGTTAAAGCTGACCAACTTTCTGAGAACAATTAAAGCTTGAAGTGGGCTTAAGGATATGTGTCACCAAAAGAACAGGTGTCAGAAATACCTCTATGGGTGTACCTCCAAGAATCTCTAATATTGAAGCCAAAAACCTGATCTTTGTGATGTCAATACAAAAAGAGTTTTTTAAGGATGCTAGTGGAAACCATTTGGAAACGCTTTGGGATCCAGTGTAATGCTGTGGCCTCACCTTGTCCAGTTTACCACTGGTTGCATAAATGTTTGCAGTTTTTTGCTTACTAAAACTCCCTTGGCATTCAAGCATTCATCCCATAATGATCTGGGAATAAAATTATGTTTTGTGCTCCTCGTCATACAGGACCAGAAAGGGTATATATATATGGCCCTTCAGGGAATTTCCTTGTGTTCAATAGCACATGAGCAGAAATACCAAGCTCTGGTTAAATATTGTGCCAGCAAATCTTATTTATTCTTGTTTCTAATGTAGAGTTTTGCACAATGAATGTTGTTATTTCTCTCTGGGAAGGAAAAAATGTCTGTGAAATTATTCTAAGTAAAGACTTCTGAAAAGAAGGCAAATGACAAAGAGCATTTGTGGTTAGTTTTAATCTTTTCCTCTGTTTTTTCTCTTCCTTTTTCTCAGTGGTAAGCTTGGGGAGGATCTGGCCTGCTGTTTCTTCATTGTACTGTATAGTTAGTGGAAATTAAGCATTTTTACAAACACAGAAGCTCCTTTATTTTGATCAAAATGTTCTTTCACTCCAATATCTCACTACTGACTCCTTTTTCAGTCCTGACACTATATAGTGGAATGCATACTATATTGTGATAGGTAATTAAGCTGTTTTAAAAATGATCAAATACAAATAGAGGCTGTTTCAAAACTAGATGGCTATGCCTAATGTTACTCTTAAGTCCTGTTTTGTTTGGAAGAAAGAGCCAAAAGTGGACACATCATCACCCTGTCAATTTTTTTAACTAGATAAGTAACTCCTGAAGTCAAACAAGTATGTGATCACTGCGTGCGTGTGTGTGTGTGTGCAAACGTGTGTGTGTGTGTGTGTATTCCTTCAAAGATCTTTTTTTTAAAAAAAAAGTCATTTTCCAATAACTACAGTAATGGACAGGTTTATTGTTACAATAGATAGGATGGTTCACAAAGTCAATAATTGATTGTTTCCCCAGAGCTGTGGTTTCTGTCCTATAAATTGCAGATCTCGGCTTTCAGAATCAGCAAGCACGTTTTAGTAGAGTTGTAGAACAACATTGAGAATGAATACCAGAAACAAGACTACATTGTGATATTAGAATCTCCTGACTAACAGTATTGGGGCAGTTGTGTCATCTGCTAATTCATTGAAAATGCTACAGTCTAACCAACATCTGAAACCAGAATAGGTCTCCAGAGCCTGGTTTTCCACAGGAGAAACCCCTCATTTTTGAGCAAAAACATCTTTCTGAAAAAGCAAGGTAAGTTTCATCTTTTCATTGCAAAAGCATATTATGTGAGCTGGTGTAGCATGGTAGCAAAGGGGCTGAGTTAGAAAGAACGAAATTCAGTTCAAATATCACCCATGCCGGGAACTCATTAAATTGTCTTAAGCAATCTCTCTTTCTCTCTATTTCAATCCTCTCTCCCATATATCACACTAATTTGCCTTTATAGCTATTCAGATGGTTTATAGCTACTTAGTATTGGGAAAGTGCTTTGAATTTTGGAAAGTGTGAAAGAAATGTTGGCTTATGGAAACTCAATGCTACAAAAAATGTCACATCTATGTACCCAATGTTCATGAGAAATACCTTTCACATGTAAATGATCTAGTAGATAGAAGTCATATCTTTCTATTTATTACATCACAAACTATCATACATTTTTGGTTATTATGGTTTATGCATGTTCAGCATTTCTGCTGAAAGGCATGTTCAGTGGTATATTTTCTAATTTTCAGACTGAAAAATTAAGGTAAATGGACCTTAGCTATCAGTAGAAATCATATTACTTTGTATCTTGAGTCAGTTTGACAGAGTAAGGCAAACACACACATACTCCTTTTTCAAATAACTTTATTAAGTTTTATGTTTATACAAATAAAAAGTAATGCAAATTGCAGAAAGTAAAGAAATATAAAGAAAAATAGTTTAATACAAATAAAAAAGACAACAAAAATAATGTAAAAGGAAGAATAGAGGAAAGAAGAAAAGATAAGGATACAACAAAAAAGAAAAAAGAAATATAAAGAAATAGTTTTCTCCTTTGCCTCAACAAAAGTAAGTTTACAACCTATCACTTTCTCTTAAAATTCAACTATTTCTCCATCCTGTATCACATCTCTTATCAATAGACAAATTCTTAAGGGTTACCAGAAAAACATCATATATTTTAATTTTGATCAAATAAAGCAATTTTATATACCTTCCTTTTATTTTTAATCTTTAATCCTTTCAAATAATATTCTAAAACTTGATTGGTTTTCTTTTTTTTTTCTTTGTCCCTTCTCACTATCTTAGAAAATTTTAACAGGTAAACATCTCTTGTAAATTCAATATAGCAAAAATATCCAAGTTACTCTCCTGCTTGGTTGATTGTATGTCCCTTTAATTATTAAAACATCAGGCAGTTTCATTTGTATATCTACTATTTCATCTTTTTCCAGATCATTCTTGTGGTTTATCATTATTAAATCCATGTTCAAATCTATTTCAGTCTTATCCACTATAACTTGTTCCTCGTCCATACCATCATCCACAGTGATGTTAAGGTATTTTGCTCCATTCTTATTAACAAGTCAAATAGGTGTTTTTGTCCTTTAATTGTAATGTTTATTTCCTTTTAGCTCCCACTGGTGAAAAACGTTCAAAGTCTATCCTATCATATTGCTGGGGATCATTGGGAGGGGTTTTTTTGGAATTCAAAATATGTCACTTTCCTGTGGGAAAGATTAATTCTATTAATTTGAAAATCCTGTTTCAAGTCAATCTAGATTCTTAATCCATTTAAAACAATATTAATAATAATCATTTGATGTTTATTCCCCCAAATTCCAAAGTCCTTAAAATTGCAGTTTAAATTTCTATCATGAAGGATTGAAGAACTAATCCAGTGAATGCCATCAAATCTGCTAGTCTAAAAATTATTAATATTTTAAAAGCAGTAAAAAGTTAATTCAAAATTGATTATGAGGCTCAGACAAATTTTATGTACATATATAGTAAGATATATTATGGTTGTGGACATAGATGAAACCCCTCGAATCCCAGCCACTCCACTCACCAGCTGACCACAGAAACTTCTGTTTTTACAGTCTACTCACAATGATCACCTGCCTGGAATACATGTGGACAATTCCACAGTCTCTCCTTTCTCCAGAGAGATTTTACCAGCCATGATCTATCCTGTAGCCTATGGCTGGCAATCTCAGATGCAATTCTTTCCCCCATTCCTTCAGGGATATCTACGTCACCATATCCTCACCAGAAATCCACAAGCAGACAGTCCTCATGAGCTGATGGTTGTGGGTGTCCTGAAAGAGCAGAAAATGATTTTTGACTTATTTTTATTTTCTTCCAGCACAGGAAAGTACGTTGCACTAAATGACCTCAGGCAGTGGCCAGTCAGCTCAGTTCTGTTCACATTAGAAGTGTGGCAACTTGGTGTACCTATTATCTGTCCCACATGAGGACCGTGGGTGTTGATTTCAAACTCCTGGAGGCACCACATTACATATTTTTGCTCCATGTTGACAGATGAGATTTCAAATAGAATTTCTTCCTGGACTTGCTTAAACTACCGTGGGTTCATCTGGATGCCTCTTACATGCAAATTGCTATCGGATAGCAAACTTTTCCCATTATGATTCTGTAATCTTAAACATCACCGTATTTATGTAAACTGCAAGTAGTAGTACCTATTTTTTTGGAAAACATGTGTCTTTTCTTACATCTCAGGGAAATTTGTTTATTACATTTCTAGACCACCCATCTCACCTAAGTGACACTGGGCAGTTTATAATAGGGAAACCTTGGAATTAGAATACATACGCAGATTGGACTGAGAGCAGCATCAAGGCAGAGGCAACAGATGTAATCCATATAAAGAGAACTTCATTTTTAAGCACGTCTCACTTGTAATCTAGTGTGAAAACTGAAGGAATTTCATTTTAAATCAATTAACAGATTGCAGACTCTGGAAAGAGATGACGATGGAAACTGCACTCTGGTGGAAGAATTCATTCTCGTGGGTTTCTCAGAATCTTCAGAGCAGGACCCTTCATTGTTTGCTATCTTCCTCACAATCTACATCATCACCCTGATAGGGAATCTGGGAATGATTATTTTAATCAGGATCAGTGCTCAGCTTCATACCCCCATGTACTTTTTCCTATGCAATTTGTCTGTGGCTGACATCTGTTATTCATCAGTTATCACCCCTCGTATGCTAACGAGTTTCCTAACCGGTTACAAATCAATTTCATTTGATGCATGCTTTGCTCAGCTCTATTTTTTTGTTGCCTTGGTGTGCACTGAATGTTTCCTGCTGGCCACAATGGCCTATGATCGTTATGTAGCCATCGGTAATCCCTTGCTCTATTCAACAGTTATGTCCCAAAACATCTGTGTCACATTGGTTGCTGGTTCGTGTTTCCTTGGCTTGACAAATGCCATGCTAACAGTATGCTTTTTAAGCAGCTTACATTTCTGTGATTCCAGCATCATCAGGCATTTCTTCTGTGACACTCCTCCCCTAATAGCACTCGCCTCAGATCACTATGTCACTGAAATGATCATATCACTCCTGGCTGGGTATACCACCCTTGCATCCTTGGTCATCATTCTCCTATCTTATATCTTAATTCTGTCCACCATCCTAAAGATCCGTTCTGCTCAAGGCAGGCATAAGGCCTTTTCTACTTGCACATCTCACCTGACAGCTGTCTCAGTCTTCTATGGGACTCTGATATTTACCTACCTTCGCCCAAATGCCAGCTACTCATTGGGCCAAGATCAGGTGGCCTCTGTCTTCTACACCGTGGTGGTGCCTATGCTGAACCCTATGATCTACACTCTCAGGAACAAGGAGGTGAAAGAGGCTTTCAAGAAATCAGTTGGAATGAAATGGGGTTGGGGATGAATGTACAACTACTTCAATGATAATAGCAAATAACAAAAATTGAAATGAAATAACAAGATAATGTAGAATATTATATTATTTTCCTTATGTTGTTATCTGGTGAGCATTGTCTCCAATTCTCACACAGGTATCTCATTTGTTTAAAAGATAACCATTAACCTGGCATCGCAGAACCATTGAACTATCTTTAATGTTGTAAAACTTTTCCTGTTAACTATAATATGAAGGGCTGAGTAAGCCATAAACCATGGAAGCCCTTAGTTCCCAAAGTACTGCAAAGTTTGGCAGCAGTGGAATTATTTTTCATAGTAGAATTTTCAGGAGGATAGTATTCTCCTGTGTGTGTGTTTTAATTTGAGAGTTATATGAGAGTATACCTATGTATGTACACTCATATGTCTTACTTAACTGTCTCCAAATTTAAAATGGACCAGAGGTTCTTACCCTAATCATTGCTGTGATGGCACAATGTTATCAGAGGGCCTTTGTGACCACCAAGTTAAAAATAACACATCCTGCAGTTCCCATTCAATTGTACACCCATGCTTTGTTTCATACATGGTAGATTGTCTCATGAGAGTATGGCCTAGGAATCTCTAAAATAAGTAATCCTACTAAATAATCAAGTGTGTTTTTATTTCTTTACATTTCTAAATTATTTCTAAATTATCCTACAGATCTCAATCAGTTTTCTTGCATGCTTTAAAATGGTCCTTTATTCGATTTAACAAAAAGGAAAAAAGAAAAAGCTATATCAGGCATATTGACATTGATATTGTGTATATATATTTACACAAAGATTCGATTTAAAGAATTAGTGTTCAATCAATCAGAATAGAGCTGGAAGGGGCCTTGGGGGTCTTCCAGTCCAACCCCGTATACCAGAGATACTGAACCTTTTCATCACCAAGTGTCAAAACCGGAACACACATGCACGCATACATGCGCGCACACCAGAGCACTGTAAACCCGAAGACCAGCTGCCCGGTGCGCATGCACACGCCAGCCACCTAGTCTTCAGGTTTATGGTGTACGCATGCGTACTGGCCAGCTGGTCTTTGGATTTATGGTGCTCCAGCGCACATGAAGACCAGCTGGCCAGTTCACATGTGCATGCCAGAAACCAAAAGAGCAGATAGCAATGGGGCACTTGCCCACAGAGAGGGCTCTGCGTGCCACCTCTGGTTCACCATTACAGCTCTATACTATTTCCATTAGGTGGATGTCCAATCTTTTCTTAAAACCTTCCAGTGATGAAGCACCTACAACTTCTGAAGGCAAGCTGATTAGTTGTCCTCACTATTAGGAAGTTTCTCCTTAATTCCAGGTTGCTTGTATTTCCTTATAATGGTTCATATCTAATCGTATTCATAAATTGTAAGTAACGTCAAGTGTTAAGTTCACTGAGCAATTGAGACTATAAATTGCTCTTTCCAATGCTGACGAACATGACTCTTGACAATAAAAATAGCATGCAAAATCCATTGTGCAGCTGTCATTTATTATGTATAGATATGCAATTTAGGAGAATATGGGCATAATATTAAAACCTGTTTCAAAGTCAGGATATGAAAGAACATCTTTCCATAATATAAGGACATCACAAAAATATGTGTCTGAATGAAGCATTATTTTTATTTCGTTTTCTACGAAACAGTGATTTATTCATTCTTTTTCAAACACAGTGTGGTACAGTAAATCAAAAATAATACATTTTGCAATAAGCTGTGATCTAGGGTGGTAGATTGAACGGAGGGATGAGGGAAGATGTACAACCTCCCATTGTTTAGACAAAATGGACCTCTCCAATTCCTTTTTCCATTCTGTGTTTTGAATTATTATATTGAATTAATTTATAAATAGGCAACCTTTAACAAAGGAATTTTGTAAAATTTTTGGGGAGAGAGAGAGAGAGATTTCATTACAATCAATTTTCCATATCAAATGACAGTATTTCAACCAGCGGGATTCGCCTTTTGCTTTTGTATTAAATAAATCAGTCCCACCACAAGTCAATATTATCTGATCCATGTCTAGTTGTAATAAAGTCCATTTCGTTATTCTTAACCATGGAAGAATACACTTTCTAAACCCTATTGACTAAAGCAGCAGATAAGATTTTAATATCTACATTAATAAGTCAGATGGGATCATAAGTTTGGTTATTCAAAAAACACCAAATCAATGGCTGTCTTTGCCTTTTTGGTTTACTTTAGTGTATTTATGCTACATCTTTTGAACAAGATGCTGACACATGTATGAAGAAGTTTACTGGGTTAAGAAGTCAAGAGTACCTGAAGATCAACTTACAAGTCTACCACTCTTAGCATTCAGCTCCCACACTGTCTATTAGAGATCTCTAGGGAGTCTACAAGCAGATCATAAATACCTCAGTCCTACACCAATCATCCTTCATGCTCCCCCCCTCCCCCATTTCGTCCTTGCGATAACAACTCTGCAAGGGCAGCTATGAGAAGAAATCTGAACCAAAATTTCTCTATGAGCTTCAGGACTGAGGGGGCCTAAGTTTCCCCAGGAATAAATTACCTTTCTCTTTACTTTGGGGTACTTCGCTTTGGAGTAATGGTGACTATGAATACCAGTTGTAATCTGTGAACAGGTGGAATGTGTATGGCTGTCTGAAGGAGAAAAAAAACATTCATTCAGAATGTTGCATTTTTACTGCTTTTTAAAAAAAAATAATCCCACATTCCCCCTTGTTTTGTGAATAATGTAACCACTATGTGCTGGGAGTAATATTAATAAAGGGCGATTTAAGTAATATCATAGCTGTATCAGAGCATCAGTGTGGATTTTAATTGATAATTGATCATTCTTATTTTCATGGGTGTGTTTTACTGTGAATGCTTTATTTATACTTATCTTCTTGAATATATTTTATTAATTTGTGAATGATTTAATTATTAGTCTATAAGTTTCCACAAGTCTGCTTAGGTATGGCAGTGCGCAAATATAAGGAAGAGAAAGAGAGGAGGATGCCCCCCCCCCATCTTGGGTTAATAACAATTTTACTTATCTGTTTGTTTAAATTTATATGACCACTCACATAATGTGAGTCTGCACAGCATCCAAACACAGCAACAATTAAAACAACATAACCAATCTTAAAACACCAAAATAAAATTATCAAAATAAAAACATAAAAAAAGGCAAGATCCCAGAAGAATAACAACACTTAACTGTGTACAACCACCTTGCAGGCCCCTTGTGCAAAGACCACGGTTTGGAAGAACCACGTTTTAAGGGCTTTCTGAAAATCTAACAGGGATGGGGCCAACCTCGCCTTGTGGTGGGGGGGGGGATGATGTTGTAGAGTACGTGAACCACAGCAGAAAAAGCACAACTTCTGGATCCCACAAAATGACATTCCTTAGCAGAAGGGACCTGCAGCATATCTCTCCTGCTTTTCAAGTATTTTCAAATCTAAATGGATCTAAAGTAATATGGAAGTAATTCATCACTTTCCTATTTTCCATAGGAGGTTAATTTACTCCTAATAATTACTTGCAAATGGAATCTTCTATTAGCTGATAAGAACACAAGCTGTTGAAAACAAAGGAATTACTTACTATATAGGCAGGAGGGGCAAAGGGCTGGGTGCCTTTGAAAGTCAGTTTGGGAGAGGCTGCTTCACTACAAATTTATCCTTTATCCCCCTCACCTGAAGCCTTCTCTTTCCAGTGGAGCTACCGTTTAATCCATCTCATCCTGATTTTTTTTTAATCTGCTTCTTCTGACATATGGGAAAGGAAGGCAGATGTTCTGATGTGATTCAGCAGATGGATAGAGAATGGTCACTACTTTAAGTTTATTGGCAGTGTGTCTGTCAAGTGTATCTGTAAGTGTATATGTGTGTCTGTAAGTGTATATGTGTAAGTGACTCGCAGTAGATTTTAGGTAGCTCAAAAATGAAACATCAAAGCATTTTCAACACTCAGTCACACTAACCAACAAAAAAAAACATAGCATGTGACTCCAAATTAGGAGCCCTGGTGATGCAGCAGACTAAAGCACTGTTATTAACACCAGCTGCCTGCAATTACTGCAAATTCAAATCTCACCAGGCTCAAGGTTGACTCAGCTTTCCATCCTTTCTAAGGTAGGTAAAATGAGGACCCGGTTGTGGGGGCAATAAGCTGACTTTGTATAAATATACAAAAGCATGAAGGCTATTGCTTAACGCATTGTAAGCCGCCCTGAGTCTCCGGAGAAGGGCGGTATATAAATCAATGTTTTTAAAAAAACTAGAAGTAAATAACTCAAATAGCAGGCAAAAACCATAGAAATGAAGTTTTAGTCATTTTTAGTGCAATATGGAGAATTGGGAGATACTCTGAATGAAATTTAGGGTATGTCAACAATATTAAATATGCTCTGTCATGTTGGTGCTTGCAAGAGTGTGATGACATCAGTCTAGAATGGGGTCTTAGCCTGTGGGCTGTGCCCCCTCCCAGGAATTCAAAGGGTCTGTGTCTTATCATCCATACTTATATGCACACAAAAGTTTAAGCTCATTATTGAAATTGCTGCAAAGCTTCTTTCTTTCTTTCTTTCTTTCTTTCTTTCTTTCTTTCTTTCTTTCTTTCTTT